>JAJREH010000107.1:0-23524 GCA_023065455.1 Cladonia rangiferina
TTAATAATTAATTAATTAAATATAAAGTTTAAATAAGTTTAATAATTAAATAAAATCTAATAATTAATTAAAATAATTAATTATATTAAATATTTTAATTATTATTATATCGCGTTATATACTAAAAATTTAAATATTAAAATTTATATTAATTATATTATATTATATAGTCTAAAGTTAAATAATAAGATAAAAGTTAAGTAATAAAAAAAAATTTAGAAAATAAAAGTAAAAGCTAGGTAGTAAAAGAAAAGACTTAGCTAAAAAATTAAATATTAAATAAAAAAAACTATTCTACTTAATAACTTTTTATTCTATTTACTAAATTTTAGAAATTAGACCTACTATAAATAGCTCTTTTATAGCTCTAAAATATATATATATAAAGTTTTAAAAGAGTTTACAAGATTTAACTAGGTACATTAACTTTAGTTTTAGAAAGTTTAAATTTATATTAGAAAATTTAAAAATAAATCATAACTTTTTTTTCTATTTATATAATTTTAAAATTTAGCCTGCTATATATAGCCTTTTAAATCTCTAAAATATATATATATAAATTTTAAAAGAGTTCACAAGATTTAACCAAGTACTATCGACTTTAGTTTAGAAAGTTTAAATTTATACTAAAGAATTAAAATAAATTATAACTTTTTTTCTATTTATATAATTTCAAAATTTAGCCTGCTATATATAGCCCTTTTAAAGCTCTAAAATATATATATATAAAGTTTAAAAGAGTTCACAAGAATTTGACTAGGTACCATCAACTTTAATTTTAAAAAGTTTAAATTTATACTGGAAAATTTAAAATAAATCATAACTTTTTTTTCTATTTATATAATTTCAAAATTTAGCCTGCTATATATAGCCCTTTTAAAGCTCTAAAATATATATATATAAAGTTTTAAAAGAGTTCATAAGATTGACTAGGTACTATCGACTTTAATTTAAAAAGTTTAAATTTATACTGGAAAATTTAAAATAAATTATAACTTTTTTTTTTATTTATATAATTTCAAAATTTAGCCTACTATATATAGCCCTTTAAAAGCTCTAAAATATATATATATAAAGTTTTAAAAAAGTTTATAAGATTTAACTAGGTACCATCGACTTTAGTTTAAAAAGTTTAATTTATACTAGAAAATTTAAAATAAATTATAACTTTTTTTTCTATTTATATAATTCAAAATTTAGCCTGCTATATATAGCCCTTTTAAAGCTCTAAAATATATATATATAAAGTTTTTAAAAGAGTTCACAAGATTTAACTGGGTACCATCAACTTTAATTTAAAAAATTTAAATTTATACTAGAAAATTTAAAATAAATCATAACTTTTTTTCTATTTATATAATTTTAAAATTTAGCCTGCTATATATAGCCCTTTTAAAGCTCTAAAATATATATATATAAAGTTTTAAAAGAGCTTATAAGATTTAACCGAGTACTATCGCTTAAAGTTTAAAATTTTAGAAATCTATATAAAAAATATATAGTACTATAGGAACGCGCTAACTAAATTTAGAAATATTTTATTTATATATACTACTAGTCTATATAAGCATTTTATATATATAAATATTCTAAATACTTTATAAGATTTGACCGAGTACCATCGCCTAAAAGTTAAAAAATTTCAAAAAAAAAAACCCTACTTAAGAATTTATATATATTAATAAGCCGCTAACTAAATTAGAAAATAAGTATATATATTTATAGCCCTATTAAAGCTCTATAAGATTGCTATATAAATTTTTTAAATACTTTATAAGAAATGCCCTAGTACTATCGATTGAAGATATAGTAGTCGGGGGTTGTTTTTTTGCCACCGGAGCTATAGTACTGGGGCCCCGGTACCATAGCTCCCACTTATAGGATTAGAATTAATAAACTTATTAAATAATTATTATTTATATAAATATTTTATATAATATTCTTTCTATATTTTATATTTTATTCTTTTTACTTATAAATTTATTGAGTTATTATTTTATATATATTTTAATATTTAAATTTAACTCTTAATATATTAATCTTTATTTCTTTTCTTTTAAAAATTCTTTTAAAAATCTAATTATATTTTTAAAATATATACCTTATTATACTTAATATATAATATATATCTATTATTCTTATTAAGAATTATATAGATTTTTAATCTTAAATATAAAATTTAACTTTTCTTTATATAAAAATCTTTAGAATAAAACTTTAGATTTTAAAATTCTTTTCTATATACTTTAATTATTCTAATCTTATTTCCTATAAAAATATATATATATATATTCTATTTATATTTGTATTATTTAATATTCCTTCTCTTAAATATAATTCTTTTTTTAATTAAAAAACTCATTTTCTTTTTCAAAGAATTCTAATAATAAAATCCAAGCTTTCGATCCTAACTTATATCAACTATTATCTATATTACTAATATAATTTTCAAATTCTAATTAATTTAAATCCTTATATTCCTCGCTATATAAATAAAATAGAAATAAATTCGATTTTCGATATTTATATATCGAAAAATATAGCGACCAAGTTCCTATATATAAAATACAATATTTTAGCGAATTATTATACTAATTTCGACTTTAAAAACATATAAATATCAATAAAAAACATTGCAAGCAGATTTTTGATATTCTTTAATTTTTTACTAAAAAATTCAATTTTAGTTTCTTCTTTTAAAACTTCATTATATATTCAACTTCCGCTTTTATATTTCGTATAACTCTGCTTAAATATATCTTTATATATTATACAGCTATTAATACCGTGTTCTTTATAATCTTTTTTATTAAAAAAATAGAAAATACATCAATCGTCTAAGAATTCGAACTTATTAATAATATTATTAATAAAATCCCGGCTTTTCTTATCTTTTATTATTCGATTCTCGTTTTTTTAAATATATAATAGACTAGATTCAATATCTAGACTATTATCTTTAAAAATTTCTTCGATATTAATTTTTTCTTTTTTTTCTTTTATTTTTATTATTTTTTCTTCATTTTCTTTTAAAAAGAAAAAACTAGATTTAATATCTAGATTATTATCATTAAAAAATTCATCATTTTCACTATTATTACTAATATTTTCTAAGTAATTATCTTATAATATATTAATATTCGCGATATCTTTAATTTCAAATATTTCTTTAGTTCTTTCTATAGGAAAATCTTCTATAATTGAATTTTCCTAATAATCCTAATTTTCTATATTATTATCATCGAAATTCTGAATAGAAGATATAGAAATATTAGAAGATATAAAGTCATTATAATTAAAATCTAATATAATATTAATAGCTTTTATATAATCCATATTAAATATAGTTAATAGCTAACTTATTAAAATCATTAAATCCTTAATAGTAAAGTTATTAATATTATATTTTTCAAAAAATTAATATTAATAGTTTTTAATAAGAAAATTTCAATATAAAGCTATAATTTATAAAAGAATAAGCTAAGGATATTCACAGTCTTTATTATATTTAATATTTTCCTTAGAAAGGCAAATATTTTATAATAATAAATATTTAAAATAAGCGATTCTAGGTTTTAATAATAATTCTCTTTCTAATTTTTTTAATAATCGCCCTAGATCATTATTTAAATCTTTATTAAATTTAAATATACAGTCCTTAGATCTATAATCTAAACTTAGATTATATTTTTTATTTTAAAAACATATAACACATTTTAATTTTAATATATTTAATTGATTTTCAAAAAGAAATTCGGCTTTTTATATTAAAATTTTTAAAGTTAATCTAATTTTCCGCTTTATTAGAATATATATTATATCTTTCTAAATATAAATTATATTTATTTTATAATATATTGCATTTCTTTTAAAATTTATCTTATAAATAATAGTTAATTATTTATCAACGGTAGATTTTCTCATTTATATACCATAATAAATAGAATTTATTAATATTTCAAAAAGATTCAATATTATTTTTAAAATTAGGCGGGTTTTTATTTATTAAATTATACTAATTTAATCTTATAAAGAAATAAGAATAAGAATTCTTATTATCTTAACCAGCTCAACCAACTTTCTATAGAAAATCTATAAAATTTTACTTTTTATATATATAAATAATATATTAAATAGCTTTATAATCGATTCTATAGCTTAAAACAATAGAAGAAAATATAAAATAGTTTTCTAGCTTATTAATCCAATTTTTAAATATTTTTTTTTTCTTTTCAGGTGTATATCGACTATTATAACTTAAATAATTAAATTTTTTCGCTATTTTATCAATATTTATATAAGAATTTATAAATATAATAGTTTTTTCGCCAGGTATTATATTTAGTTAAATTTTATTATTAATAAATTCTTCTAGCGATTCTATTTCGGATTTTTTATTTAGAATATTTATTATATTATAATTAATATTATTTCGCTTAATTAATACCTTTATTAGTATATTATTAGTAATATTTAATTCTTTAAATAATAAAACTTATATTTCTCGCAAAAGTGTCGCTGTTATAAATATTAATTAAATTTTATATTTATTAATTATTTTAATATATTTCGTACTCCAGCGAAAAGAAGCTTGTATAATAATAATATAAGCTTTATTAATTACTAAGCGAATAGTCTTTTTAGGGCTATTTTTTTTAATAAATTTAATAAATTTATCCGATTCAATCGTTTCCATAGAAATTAATTATAAAGATAAATAATTATTAATAGAATTTTCAAATATTTCGATATTAATATTTTGCTTGATAGCTTTATTATATAGATTGTCTTTTAAAGCTATAAAAGAAATAATAGTAAGTATTATTTCTTCTAGTTTTAAAAAAGCTAGTAATAAAAATAATAAACTTTTTCTTAATCTAGTAGCCGATATATATATAATTCTAAGAGTTTTTTCAAATATAGCTTCTATAGCTTTTTTTTGCTCTATAGATTTAAATATTGTTAATTTATTTTTAAAAAATTATTTTAATCCTTCGGTTAGATTTATTAAAAAAATAATTAAATCGCGTTCTTCTATATTAAAATCCTTATATAGATTTTAACTAGTTAAATTTCCTTAAATTCTTTTATATATTTAAATATCTTTAATAGTACTAGCTTGGCGAGAATATTTTTTAAAAGGATTTTTTATATTAAATTTTAAAAGCTTAGAATCGGAGTTTTTAAATTCCGAATTTAATAAGTTAAAATATTTAAAATATTTTAAGCTTAAACTCTTTAATTTATTATAAATATCGATATCTTTATTACTAAATATAGTTAAATTACACGAATATCGAGAATTATAAATCTTAGTAAAAGAATTCGCTTATAAATCTTCTATTTTATTTTCACTATCACTAAGATCTTCACCATAGTCTAGAATTCTATTTTTTATAATATATCAATATAAATAGCGCCATTCGCTAGGCCAAATACTATTATTAAGTAATTTAATTGAATATAATATAAAATTATTGATTAGATTTTTTATTATTAATTTTTTATTATTAATTTTAAAAAAATATTTAATATTTGATATTTCTAATTTTTTATCTAAAACATAGAGTTTTAGATATAGATAAAATGATTAAATTAATAATAAATATATTTTTATTAAATCGCCTAGCGTTTATAATAAAAATTAAATATTTTCTTTATTTCTTTAAGTTATTAATATTCCTTTATAATAATTAAGATTAATTTAAACTAGATTAAATATATTATTAATATATATATTTCTAAGCTGAGTTTCTAGCATATTTTAGTATTTTATCTATAATAATTCTTCTAGTCTAGGCAGTAATCCGGAAATTAAATAGAATAAAATAAGAAATATATTAAAAATATTATTTCTAGCTTCTATTCATTTAAAAACCTCAGATTTTCGAAATATAAGTCCTTTATTAAATATATTTTTTACTAGTTTTTTACTAAAACTATTAAGATTAAATAATCTTTTTAATAAAAAATTATTCTAGCTAGTAAGATTACTAGAATCTTTAAAATAATATCTTATAGATTTATTATTTATATCATCTTTTATTAAATCTAGATTGATTTTATAAAATAAATCATCTTTTAAAATATCTAATAGATTATTATATAAAAGATTCAAACATCGATTTATTAATTCTTTAAAAAAGAATTCTAGTTTTAATATATCTAACGAAGTATTTAGATATTCAATTTTATCTATAAAAACCTCATTAATCATTAATTTACTATTAGTATTTATAGCGATATTTTATAAATAAGCGCGTATATTTACTAGCTCGCTAAAACTATTAAAAGAATAATTATTTAGATATTTATTTCAAATTTTTATAAAAGAATCATTAATTTTATATATTTTTCCTTCTTTAATAGCAATATTATAGTTTATTTCAATAAATTTAATTAAAAAAAATCAAATAATATATATTAAAGTACTTAAACTTTTTTCTATTATTTCTTCGGTTTTAAAAACCTTATTAATTAAATCAATATTTCATATAATAAAAAAAGCTATTAATAGATTATTAAATTTTAAAAACTTTTCAAAATCTATAGCTTTTATATCTTGTTTTATTAAGGCGATAATAAGATATATATAAGTATTTTCTAATATATTTAATATATCAATTTTTTCGTTATCGTTATTATTATTATTAGATATATCTATATATTTTTCAATATCGATGTTTATATTTTCTAAGGCGGTAGTAATTTTTTATCAAATTTTATTATAGGAATTTCGTATTCTTTTTATATAAAAATTCAAAAATAGAATACAACTAATAAAGCTATTTCTCTATAGTATTAATCCTTAGTAGATTAATTTTATAATATTTTAAACGGTTTTATATTATTATATTCTTTTTTATCATCTTAAAGAATCAATAGCGTTATTTTATTAAAAAATTTAATTTTTTCTTCAATTTTAAAACATAACGATTTAGTTTATTTATATATTATATATAAAACTTTATCAGTTTTTTCAATAGGTATTTATATTAATAATAATAGTTTATTAATATCTAGATCCTTAAGAAATTTGTGATAATTCGTATTAAATAAAAAGCTAGATAGCTCTTTTTCTTCGCTTTCTACCTCTTTTATTTTTAATTCTTTATATATTTTATTTTCCTTTTCTTTTATATTATTAAAATATTTATATTAAATATCTTTTATAGAATCGATATCTTTAGAAGAACTAATATTTTCAAAAGAATCAATATTTTTAGACGAATTCTCAATTTTTTCTTTTTCTTTTATAATAAAAAACGGTAGACTTATACTATTAGAAAATCTTTACCCATTTTAATTTTCTAAATATAAATTCTCTTTCTTAGTAAGCCGAAGATTCGCGTTATATTACTAATTTAAATAATTTTTTATTTTTTTATAAGATAAAACCGTATATTCACATTTTTAACAATAATATAAATTAGATATTATATCTAAATCTTAAAAATAATATTGATTAAACTTCGGAAGCTTAATATCTTAAGGATTTTCTATATTTAATCCTTTACTTATTTCTAATATATTCGTAATCGTCTTAATATTCTTATATTCTTTATATTTTTAAATAATATGCGACTTTATATCAATTTTTTTAATAGCTGAGCAGCAGCTAGTATAGATTAAGACTTGAAATTCTTTATTATAAGCAAATATATCCAAAATATATTCAACTTTAGTAGGAATAATATTAATATTATTAGAAGTCGACATCTTTAAAAGATATTAAAAAAATTTAGTGATGATAAGGTAGCGACGACAAGGTAATAATAACAAGATAGTAATAATAAGATAGCGATGATAAGATAGCGATAATAAGATAGCGATAATAATATAAAGATATAAAAATATAAAGATATAAAGATATAAAGATATAAAGATATAAAGATATAAAGATATAATATAAAAATATAATATAAAGATATAAAGATATAAAGATATAATATAAAAATATAATATAAAGATATAATAATATAATCTAGATTATATAATCATTATTATAATAAAGAAAAGAAAAAAGTAGAAGAAAATCTTCTTTCTTATAATAATATTATTAAGGTTTAATCTTTGTTTAATTAATTATTTTAATTATAAAGTATAATAATTAATTAATTAAACTTTAAAGTTTAATAATTAATTAAAATAATTAAATAAAGTTTAATAATTAAATAAATAATTAAATAAAGTCTAATAATTAAATAAATAAGTAAATAAAGTTTAATAATTAATTAAAATAATTAAATAAAGTTTAATAATTAATTAAAATAATTAAATAAAGTTTAATAATTAAATAAATAAGTAAATAAAGTTTAATAATTAATTAAAATAATTAAATAAAGTTTAATATTTAAATAAATAATTAAATAAAGTTTAATGATTAAATAAATAAGTAAATTAAGTTTAATAATTAAATAAATATTAAATATTTAATTAAATAAAGTTTAATAATTAATTAAAATAATTAAATAAAGTTTAATTATTAATTAAAATAATTATATAAAGTTTAATAATTAATAGAAATAATTAAATAAAGTTTAATAATTAATTAATTAAATATAAAGTTTAAATAAAGTTTAATAATTAAATAAAATCTAATAATTAATTAAAATAATTAATTATATTAAATATTTTAATTATTAATTATATCGCGTTATATAACTTAAAATTTAAATATTAAAATTTATATTAATTATATTATATTATATAGTCTAAAGTTAAATAATAAAGATAAAAGCTAAATAATAAAAAAAAAATTTAGAAAATAAAAGTAAAAGCCGGGTAGTAAAAGTAAAAAGACTTAGCTAAAAAATTAAATATTAAATAAAAAAAAGCTATTCTACTTAATAACTTTTTATTCTATTTACTAAATTTAGAAATTAGACCTGCTATAAATAGCTCTTTTATAACTCTAAAATATATATATATAAAGTTTTAAAAGAGTTCACAAGATTTAACCAAGTACCATCGACTTTAGTTTAGAAAGTTTAAATTTATACTAGAAAATTTAAAATAAATTATAACTTTTTTTTCTATTTATATAATTTCAAAATTTAGCCTACTATATATAGCCCTTTTAAATCTCTAAAATATATATATATAAAGTTTTAAAAGAGTTCACAAGATTTAACTAAGTACCATCAACTTTAATTTAGAAAATTTAAATTTATACTAGAGAATTTAAAATAAATCATAACTTTTTTTTCTATTTATATAATTTCAAAATTTAGCCTACTATATATAGCCCTTTTAAAGCTCTAAAATATATATATATAAAGTTTTAAAAGAGTTTATAAGATTTAACTGGGTACCATCGACTTTAGTTTAAAAAGTTTAAATTTATACTAGAAAATTTAAAATAAATCATAACTTTTTTTTCTATTTATATAATTTTAAAATTTAGCCTGCTATATATAGCCCTTTTAAAGCTCTAAAATATATATATATAAAGTTTTAAAAGAGTTCACAAGATTTGACCGGGTACCATCGACTTTAGTTTAAAAAGTTTAAATTTATACTAGAAAATTTAAAATAAATCATAACTTTTTTTTCTATTTATATAATTTCAAAATTTAGCCTGCTATATATAGCCCTTTTAAAGCTCTAAAATATATATATATAAAGTTTTAAAAGAGTTCACAAGATTTGACCGAGTACCATCGACTTTAGTTTAAAAAGTTTAAATTTATACTAGAAAATTTAAAATAAATCATAACTTTTTTTTCTATTTATATAATTTCAAAATTTAGCCTGCTATATATAGCCCTTTTAAAGCTCTAAAATATATATATATAAAGTTTTAAAAGAGCTTACAAGATTTGACCAGGTACCATCGCTTAAAGTTTAAAATTTTAGAAATCTATATAAAAATATATAGTACTATAAGAACGCGCTAACTAAATTCAGAAATATTTTATTTATATATACTACTAGTCTATATAAGCATTTTATATATATAAATATTCTAAATACTTTATAAAATTTGACCGAGTACCATCGCCTAAAAGTTAAAAAATTTCAAAAAAAAGACCCTACTTAAGAATTTATATATATTAATAAGCCGCTAACTAAATTAGGAAATAAGTATATATATTTATAGCCCTATTAAAGCTCTATAAGATTGCTATATAAATTTTTTAAATACTTTATAAGAAATGCCCTAGTACCATCGGTTGAAGATATAGTAGTCGGGGGTTGTTTTTTTGCCACCGGAGCTATGGTACTAGGGCCCCGGTACCATAGCTCCCGCTTATAGGCTCTATTATCTATTCTACTATAGATTCCAGCCTCTATTTCCCTATAGACCGTACCTTGCACGGCGTAGATCTGGAGTAGCTATTATCGCTAAATAACAATCTGGCCTAAACTAAAATAAGAGCTAGACACTATAAGCTTAGAGTCTATTATATATTCGCTTAATACTATTCTACATAAGTATTCTATATTTGCTTAACACTATTATATATTAGCTCTACTATATATATTAGCAGCGACCTTTATAGATTCTAGTATCTTAGGCGAGATATTATTCTATTTAGTAGATCAACATCTACTAGATTTATAACAGAGTTATTATTAAAGATATAGTGGCGAAAATTTCTATCATCCTTATTAGCTCCCTCCTTAGTATTGATACCACGTGGTAGGTATAGATTATAGTTATCTAAGTTTTATTTACAGTAAATAGTCGAGCTATTGAAATAAACGCCAACAGGAAATCTAAGGCTAGGGATGTTATCCCTAGAAAGTACTAGTAACATATTATTCTCTAGTAGTTATAATTACTTAATAAGGTTCTCCACATTATAATTATCTAAAAGAAAGTTAGGAAACTTTAAGTAATATAGATTATCTAGTATCTTAACGAAATACTGGTTCAGATCTTATAGCTTAATTTTTAGAGATTATTTAATTAATATCCAGATATAGCGTAAGATTTATAGGTTGCTGTAATAATCTTTTAATAAAATTTACAGTCTAAAAACCAACCTCTAATAAAAATAAGTAGGGATTGAATTAATTTTTAATTAAAATAAGTAGTGAATAAACCTATCTTCTAATAGAATAAGAGGAGAATAAAGAAATTAAATATTAAAATCTAGGTTTAACTAATTAACCTTTTTTTAAGATAAGCGGTGAATGAACTAATCTTAACTTATAATATAAGGTATATATACTAACCTTATTAAACGTAGATAGAAAGAAACTAGCTATTAACTTAAATTTAGAGTAAATCAATTAACCTTTTACTATACTTTAGGGTTAACGAACCCGTCTTTTACTATAATAAAAGGTAATTAACCTATTCTTTTCTTAAAATTAATAGGAAAGAAATCAACCTTTTATAAAAATAAATAGTAAAGAAACCAACCTTCTACTAAAATAAATAATAAATAAACTAATTTTCTACAAAAATAAATAGTAAAGAAACCAACCTTCTATTAAAATAAATAGTGAATGAACTAATCTATTCTCTATATTTATATTAGCATAAATATTATTATACGCAAGATAAAGAATAGTGGACTATTTCCTAGCCAAGATATATTAAATCCGCTTTAAAAGACTACTAGTAAATTATTATAATTATAGCTATTACTACTTAAACTATATACCATTAAGTGTAATCTCAAAGCGATATTAGTATAGAATAATAAATTCCACTACTAGTTCCTCTATAATCTAGTTAAATCCATCACTAGTTCCTCCACAATCTAGTTATTATTTTTTATAAGATAAAGGAAGGCGACCTTAAGCAGGACTCTAACTTTTAGAAAAGAAGATATAAATACTATATTAATATATTAGATAATCTGGTTACTTTGAACTAAACGCATTAAGAAGTCTACTTATTAACTAGGGCTAAAACTAAGGAACCTTATATAAGCAAGACGAACTCGACAGATAATCTTTAATAAATTATATTTTATATACTAATATAAAGCTTATTAGAAAGCATCTTATTAGTATAAAAACTATTTATAGCGGATAAATAGTAAAGAGATTAACCTAATCTATAAATAAACAATAATAATACTAAACCCTAATTAAAATCAACAATAAATAGACTAACCTAGTCTATAAATAAATAGTAATTATACTAATCTCCAACTAAAATAAATAGTAAATAGACTAAGCTAGTCTTAAAAAAACCAATAATTATACTAATTTTTAACTTAAATTAATAATAAATAGACTAATCTAGTCTATAAATAAGTAATAATAATACTAATCTTAACTAAAATTAATAGTAAATAGATTAACCTAGTCTATAAATAAATAGTAACGATACTAATCTCTAATTAAAATTTATAGCTTATAGACCAACCTAGTCTTTAAATAAAGAATAAATAAATCAACCTTTTCCTATAAGTTAGAGTAAATAAACTAGCCTTTTCTTAATATAAAAAATAATTAACTCATCCTTTTCTTTAAATTTATAATAAATAAACCAATCTTCTACTAATAAAAAGATTAATAAAACCGTCCTTATATTAAAATAAATAATTAACGAACCAATCTTTCTTCTATACTTATACCAATATAAATATTATTATGCGTAAGATAATAGAAAGTAAATTATTTCCTAGCTAAAATATATTAAATCTATTCTAGAAAATTACTAGTAAATTATTATAATTATAGCTACTATTATTTAAACTATATACCATTAAGTATAATCTTAAAGCGATATTAATATAAAATAGCGGATTCCACTATTAATTCCTTTATAATCTAGTTATTATTTTATATAAGATAAAGGAAGATAACCTTAAGCAGGACCTAAACTTTTAAAAAAGAAGATATAAATACTATATTAATATACTAGATAATCCGGTTACTTTGGACTAAGAGAATTAAGAAATATTCTTATTTAATAGAGTTAAGATTAAGGAACCTTATATAAGTAAGTTAAATTTATAAGATAATCTTTTATAACTTATATATTATATATTAGTGTAAAGCTTATTAGAAGATATTTTATTAGTATAAAAACTATTTATAGTGGATAAATAATAAAGAGACTAACCTAGTCTATAAATAAACGGTGATAGTACTAATCTCTAACTGAAATTAATAGTAAATAGACTAATCTAGTTTATAAATAAGCGGTAATAATACCAATCTCGACTGAAATTAATAATAACTAAACCAACCTAGTCTATAAATAAACGGTTATTATACTAATCTCCGACTAAAATTAATAATAACTAGATTAACCTGGTCTATAAATAAACGGTTATTATACTAATCTCCGACCGAAATTAATAATAACTAGATTAACCTAGTCTACAAATAAACGATTATTATACTAATCTCCGATCGAAATCAATGATAACTAGACTAACTTAGTCTATAAACAAGCGGTAATGACACCAATCTCGACTGAAATTAACAGTAAATAGATCAACCTAGTCTACAAACAAGTGATAATAATACCGATCTTAACTAAAATTAACGATAAATAAACTAACCTAGTCTGTAAATAAACGGTTATTATACTAATCTCCGATCGAAATCAACGATAACTAGACCAACCTAGTCTACAAACAAGCGATAACGATACTAATCTCGATCGAAATCAACGGCAAATAGATTAACCTAGTCTATAAACAAGCGATAACAATACCAATCTCGACTGAAATCAACAATAAATAGACCAACCTAGTCTATAAATAAGTAATAATAATACCAATCTTAACCGAAATTAATAGTAAATAAACTAACCTAATCTATAAACAAGCGGTAATAATACTAATCTCAACTAAAATTAATAGTAAATAGACTAACCTAGTCCTAAAATTAATAGTAAACATACCAATCTCCAACTAAAATTGATGGTAAATAAATACTTATACTATTAGATTTCGTCTTTAAAGTAAACTTAATTATTTCTTTAATGATTTAATTCCTTTAAATAGAGACCCTAATAGCCATTTAATTAACTAAATATCTAACTTAGTCACGGTTAACTCTAATAAATTCTAATCTATACGCGTTAACTCTATATTAAAGGAAAAGACTATTATTTATAATAATTTTATAACATCCTTTCTAATTACATCTCTTATTATATTATTATTTATAAATACTAATACCCTTAATAATAATCTATTAGGATTTCCTAGCTTACTTAAAAAATATTTATTAAAAATATTTATTAGGTCTATCCATATCTTTTCATATAATTTAGTAAGGAATACTAGTATTATATACTACTAAATCATCTATTTATAGTTTTGTTTAGATTAGATTTCAAAGTAATCTCCCCTTAGATTAATATTAATAGATATATAGAAATCAAATCTAACATCTATAATACTTTAATAAAAATAAGGTAATAAGATATAGTTTAAGGAATTAATAATTTACTATATAATAATTTTAGAGAGTACTTTAATTAATAATAAGATAAAGAGTAGGGTAAGTTATATAATATTTAATAATAAAATAAAAAATAAACTAAGAAAATAATTATATTAAAATATTATTAATAATTACCTTATATAAGTTTAATTTATCTAAATTATAGTACTTATTAGTTACAGCTCTAGTAAAGGGTCTTAAATTATACTTAGTTCTTTAATTACTTAATATACGTACCCTTATAGAGGGCTAAAACTACCAAAACAACCCCTAATTTAATATTCAGGATATAATAAAACGGAAAAACTAATTAATTTAACAAGATATTAACTTAAAGAATAATCTATCTAGCTTTATTCTATAACTTTATAAACTAGAAAGAGCTCAGAATACGGACTTTAGGTTTATAATTAAAATTTCCTATAATTAACATTAGAATTTAGGTGAAGCTTAAGTAAGATATAACTATAAAATACTACCCTTTAATCTAAAAAAGTAAACTAATAAGCAGGCTAATACTAGACTAACAGCCTTATTATAAAATAAATAATCTTATAAGCCCCTTTACCTCCTATAGTCTTTTTTAGATATAGTTACTAAACCCTATATTTCTAACATTCTATATAGCTTCACAGTCTTGTTCAGCCAATAAATACACTAGGAATCTTAGTTTAAGGAAAGAATAAATTACATCTAGCCCTATAGTTACTAAGATTATCCAGATTCTCCTATAGTTTAACATCTAAAATATATAGTAAAAAGTAAGAATTAAGAGAGTTTCTATAAAAAACCATTTATTCTCTTTTAATTCTTATCTACTTACCTTTTATTAAAAGCGTCACAGCTTTATTATAATAAAACGATTAAAAGTCTAGCGCAGATATAGAATACTAACTATTAATAATATATAACCAATATATCTTATTATAATAGATATACTTCCTAGACCATAGAATAAAGATAACGTGTATTAAATAGTTAATAGGAATTATAATAAATATATTATTAAAATATTTCTAGGAAATAAAGGGCTAAATAGTGTCAAATATCCCTCTTAAACTAGAATTAAAAAAGGTTTTTTAAAAAAGTTACTTATTCTCACTTAATTATTAAGGTGTTATTATCTTAAGATTATAGATACCCTTTAGCTAAGGGGTTAAAAGATTACTAATTAAATATCTATAAACGCCAGCTTTAAGGAGTTTATATTTTACTTAATAATAAATCTCATCTCTAAACTAATCGTAAATAACCTTAGAATTAATTAGATATTAATAATAATATTTTTAAATCTTATAATATTCCCCCTAAACAGATAAGCCGACCTAAGATTACTTTAATAGATATATTATTTATAAAAAAAGATCTAATAACTCTATTATTAATTAGAAGTCTCTATTAGATTAATCTCTAAAAGGTAGTAGGTATAAGTACTAGTATCTTAAGGAGTAAAAGTAATAGTAGATAGACTAAGCTTATACTAAGATCAATAATAAACAACCTATCTATATATATAAATCAATAGTTAATTAATTAACCTTAGACTATATTAAGGGGGAATAATCTATCTATATATATAAATTAATAGTCGATCAACCTATCTTAAACTAATATTAAGGGAGAATAATTTATTTATATATATAAATTAACAGTCAATTAACCAATCTTAGGCTAATATTAAGGGGGAATAACTTACCTATATATATAAATCAACGATTAATTAACTAATCTTAGACTAAAATTAGTAGTAAACAACCCATCTATATATATAAATTAATAGTTAATTAACTAACCTTAAGTTAATATTAAGGAGGAATAACTTACCTATATATATAAATTAACGGTTAATAAATCTATCTTAAACTAAAATTAAGAGGAAATAGCCCACCTATATATAAAATAAAGTAAACTTTAGATAGGTTAAAAGGAGCTATTACTTTAATAAAAAAACTAAATATTAGTACTAATAAAAAGTATTAAATAAAAGAGGAATTTAGCTAAGGTTTTATACTTAAAATAATTAGATATATTAGAAGTTATAATTATCTTATATCTAAATAAGCCCTTAATACCTCTTAGAAAAATAGTGTTTATATTTAAAATTCACTAAGACTAAAAGATAAATAGAAGGAGAAGAAAGAAATAAATATAATACACTAACAAGATAATTTAAGTTAGAAAAAAATATAAATAAAATAAAATAAGTATCTATTAAATAAAACTATTTATTAAGTGAACCTATTAATAAGCTAAATATAATACTAGAAAGGAGAGAATCTATCTATAATAATAAATAATAACTATAATAAATACCAACCATCTTCACCCTTTTTATTTATAGACGGAGTAAGAGAACCTAGATAATTCTATTTTAAAAAAAAAACCAAGGCTAAAATAAACTAGAAGAAAATTATATTAGTAATTATAAAAACCCTAAATTCACTCTTTATTTAATAAACAATCCTAGTAGCGTAGTAAAAAAAAAGATTATATTTAATATTAACACTAAGGGTTTCTATAAATTAATAAAAAAAGTATTTATAGTATCCTTTAATCTACTAAAAATAATATTAATAAGTAGTTTTAGTAAATTCTTATCTTTACTTATACTCATCGCCTCCACTTTAATAGTATATAGGTTTGGGGGTATTAGAAAGGACTTTATTTATTAAAACTATCTCATATTATAGAGCCAAGCTTTTTAATCCTTAATATAATACCGCGTTTAAATTTTTTAACAGCGAGTATAAAGAGTAGTCTAAGCTTAATTATTAATAAGATATAGGATATCTATATTAAACATATACAGCTTACTAGCTATCTCTTAATTCAAAATTTACTAAGTTACTATATAGGAGGATATAACAACGTTCTCCTAGAATATTATATAAATATATAATAAACGCGCGTAATCTAAAGTTAATTAAAGGGGTTTAAATATCTTATATACTTACTTTATTACCATCGTCTGCCTAAGTCCCTAACTATAGATAAAAAACTAGTAAATAAGGTAATATTAATAATTTTAACTTAATTAAATTATCCTCTTTATTATTAAAGGGTAAGAGGAGTTGAATAATAGTCTTATAGGAATATTATAATAAATATTACCTACCTTAAATAAAGTAAAGTATTTAGAGATAATAAGATAATAATAAAGGCTATTATTTAAATCTAAGTCTAAAGAAATAATAGAGAAGGGCTTAAAATAAAAAAATAAATAAAATAATAAGAAGCTAGGTTTTTAATAAGTTAGAAAGATAAAGGCGGCCAATATTAATAAAAAATATAAATTAATTAAGATAATATAAAAATTAAGGACTAACTAGCGCTAGTAATTCTAAAATAAAGAGATAGACTTAATTAAATTACTTTAAAGCTACTTTTAAATTACTCTCTTTAACTTAAGTAATCCTATTTAGCTAGGAATACTAGTAATAAAAAAAACCTCGTTTATAGCTATTATAGTAAGTAATAATAAAAGCGAGATAGTTCTAATATTAGAATAAAAAAACCTTCTAAATAAATTTATATTTACCGCGCAATTATTTTAAGTCTGTCTATTATCTTAGATCTAAGGTAAAGAATAGGTAAAAGATAAGATACTATTAATTATAAAAAGAATAATAAAGGATAAATAATTTTGATTATAATAAATAATAAGAAGCCTTTATATACTTAAGAATATAAGACCATCGCTTAGAGTTGAATTAAAGAGGGGTAATAAAGGTTTAAGCTTAATAAATAATATAGCTATAGTTATAGCTAGCTTAGGAATAAGAACTAAATAAAAGTTAATTTAATATTTAAAGGAAGTTACTAAGGTAATAATAGGCTTAAAGAAAGATAAGAATAAAATAAATATAATTTAATTAAAAGGATAAGTTCTATCTTACTAATAAGCTATTTATTAAGGAGAAAGATTAGCTAAAGGGGTAGGAAAAAAGATTAAAAGAAAAAAAATAAAGGAGAAATACTAAAATAAAAAGGAGAAAGATTAAATACTTTAAGATTATAATAATAAAATAAAGGGTAAAGAAGATAATAAGAACCTATATTATTCTAATATAAAAGAGGGTGGGATATAGAGATCTATTTAGGGATTAAATAAACACAAAATAAAATAAAAAGTAAGATAGAATTATAATAGAATAATCTATATTATATAAAGCTTAAGTATTATAATAAAAAAGGATAAGATAAAGAAGAAAAGATAGATAATAAAAAGATAAGGAAAAGAATAAACCTAGATAATAATAATAGGATAAAAATAAATAAAAGTAAGGTAAAGAATAAACTAGAAAACCCATATTAATAAGGAGAAAGAAATAATCCTTATTAAAAAAAATAAAGATATAAGTAAAGAAGATCTAATTATTAAAATAATAGAAATTATACACCCTTCTTTATAGCTAGACTTCTCTTTCTCTTCTTTATATCTAATTATCTTTCCTATAGATTTGAGGTCCCTAAGGCGTGAGTATAATATATATTAATAAAATATAAATAAAGATTTCGCTATAACTAAAATCTATTAAAAACTAATTATAATAAGTTTAATAAAATAATTATAAAAAGATATCTACTAAACTTATAACCTTAATATCATTATTAAAAGATAGCTATAAGCAAAGTACTAAGACTTATTTAAAATATATAAGAAAATAGAAATTCCTCTTTAATACTTAATATTTAAATAGATTATAATTATAATCTTTTATAAGAGGATCAGTGAGGTAGCTTATATTATTTTTTAGAGACCTTATAAAGTATATTAGCTAAATATAGTTACGGCGCATTATATATTACTAGGCCTTTTTAATAGCGATGCTATATTATTATTATAAAAAAAAGTAAAGTAAGCTAAATCTATAACGCTAAAACCTTTTATTAACTATTCTAATAAGCTAGTTAAGACCCAAACTCCTATAATTAATAATATAATATTAACACCTAGTAGACGACAAACTTAATAGTAAAAAAGGACTAGAAATAAAAGACGTATAATTAAATAATATATAAAAGTTATATTAAAAATAATTAATAAAAAGATAGATTAATATTAACTTTAAATATTTTATCTACTATTAATATTAGCGAAGATATATTAAATAGGTGGGAAGAAAATTTATAAATTAAACTATAAAACTATATACCTAAATAGGAGATTTATTTTCGCTTAGGAGGGTTATAGGTAATAATATAAAAAAAACTCTTATCTTTATAATTACTTAGCTTAGATAGTAGAAGGGATAGAATTATAAAAAAAAAATTATAAAAAATAAATATAAGTAGAGAAGAGTTAATAAATAAAAACTTAAAAGTTATAAAAAAATATTAAAGCTAAAGCTAAGAAAATTATATCTAAGTAATTCTTATATTATTATTTTCTTAAATACTTTTCTAAGGGCTTAAGGAGGCTAACTATAATTATAGAAAAATAAGGATGGGGATAATACTAAATAAAAGGATAGAAAATAATAGAATTAAGAATATAAAATAAATAACCTTAATAACTATTTAATTAAATTTAAGAAGGAAATTAAGAGGTAATAGGACCCTTAATAAAGATTAATTATTTATTATTTCTATATTATAACCTCTCTTATAGGCCGTTGAACCCGCTTAAATAATTAAATAAAGCTAGAAATATAAAAAGGAAGACCTAGCCTTATTACTTATAAAAATATTAGTAAAGCCTCTTTAGAATAAGATAATTAAAATTACTAGAAAACGATTTTTATTAAGAATAAGTATTTTTTTATAAAGCGATCTTAATATCGGCTGAGCTAGATAATACTAGAAGTAAATTTAATATAGATAAAAAAATATAAAGCTAGGAAGAGCTAAACAAGCTAACATAAAATTAAATAATTAATTAAAAATTCTTAAATAAACTAAGCCAATACGAATAAAGAAAATTATTAAGATAATAAAAAATAAATAATTATTTAATTTATAAGTAAGAATAATTTTATTATTAATTTATTAATTACTAACTAAGGTACTCCTTTAGTAAATAATAATAAATTAAAGGATAAATAAATAATAAAGAAAAAATATAAATAAAAAAAGATTAATTAATAATAAACTATTATATATATTTATTTTATAAAGAATTAATACTAGTCTTAATTTATTAAATATAGAGTAAAATCTTAGTAAAAGTATTTAGTCTAAAGATTCCTTATAAAAAAAAAAAAGAATTAGTCCTTAATAAATTAAGTATTAAAGGGCCTAAATTAAAGAGAATATAAATATAAATTATTTATCTAAATATAAGGAATAATAGACTATACTAATTATACTAATTCTAATAAGGTTATTAAGAGAGATAAGGGAGGCTAAGAAAATAATTATAAACTAAAGATAATAATATATTTTATATATTATAGCGGCGACCCCTTTAAAATTCTCTCTCTCTTTAAAGGGTTTTTCCTACTATTAGGGGACCTCTCTACATTATTTAAACACACTTAAATTAAAAAGAGACTTACCCTACTAAAGATAACATATAATAAGAAGAGCGCGTATATTAAGAAGAATAATAATAGATAGAGATTAATAGCCTAAATATCTAGTTAATTATAAAGAAAAGAGATAAGGATTTATACTACTAGTTATAAAAGGGGCCCTATATAAAATAGATATAAAGATAGAAGATTAGAGAAAAATATTTAAAGGATTAATATTAAAGGAGCCTTCTAATAGTTTTTATATAGAGTATATATAAATAACGTGATTAAAAAGAGTAATAATAAATAAAAAAGAAGAGGAAGGAGTAGGAAAAGAAATAGAAATAAAAATAAAAAAAATAATAGAAGTAGAGAAGTTAAGTATTATAAGTAAAGAATAGGCCTATAATTAAGATCTTAGTTATAGAAGGAAAGATAAATAAGTAAAAGAAGAAAAAAAAAAAAAGAAATAATAATAATAAAAATAAAAAAGTTATATACTTTAAATAAAGGGCGGGCCTATAATTAAGGTCTTAATTATAAAAGAAAAGATTTAAATATAGAAAAAAAGAAAATAAAAAGAAAGAAGGAGAGATTATAAACTTATTAACTAGTATTTAGTAAAAGTTAAGAGGGTTTAAAAGATTAAAAAAGTTTAAAAAATTTAGAAGATTAAAAGAGTTTAGAGAGTTTAAAAGATTAAAAGAGTTTAAAGAATTTAAAAAGTCTAAAGGGTTTAGAAAGTCTAAAGAGTTTAAAGGGTTAAATAAAAACTACTTAGTAAATAAAGGAAGATAGTATAGATAAGTATTTAATTAATATTACCTAGAATTAACTTAAACTAGGGTTAAAGGCTCTCTAGCGACTAGTAAGGCTATATAAACAGCTCACTCCTACTACTACTTAACCCACTTTTAGGTATTCTTAGTCTATTATACTTCTTTATAAGCTATAGCTACATCCTCCTAATAAAATCAACGCTTTTAATATAGTAAAATCTCTATTTTTTTTTATAAATATTACCTTCTAGCCTATTTAGTGATAAGAGAGAGGATATAATATAAAGATATATATTATCTAAATATTTAATAATTAATAAAGCTTTATCTATATTCTTACTCCCTTTTACACGCGTCACCCACAAATAATTAGAGGGAGAAAGAAGAGGAGGAGAAAAGAATAAAGAATATAATTAACTACTTTAAAATAAAGATAAAGAGATAGTTAAAGCTATAGCTAATTAAAATTATAAAAAGAATAAATAATAATATAAAAGCTTAATATAAACCCTTATAAAAAGGATAAAGATAATAGCTAATAAGATATATAATAAAATAAGATAAAAAAATAAGAAAAAAAGAGTTAATAAACTTATTTAAACTAGAAAAGAATTAAATAACTTCTCTCTAAAATAGAAGAAGGGATATTATATATAAATTTCTTTATTTAATTTTCTTTAAAATTAATATCTAGGCCTTCCCTCTAATAACTAGAAAATATAGCTAAGAGGGAGGCGATATTTAAATAAAAAAGAAATATTAAAAAAATAAAACTTCTAAATTAATAAAATTAATAGATAATTACTCGCATCTATAAACTAAATAAAGAGAGGGAAAAGAGGAAAAAATATAAAAAAAAAAAAAAAAAAAAAAAGATAAAATAAATATACTTTCTAGCTTCTATAAATCCTCTATTATAGTAAGAAGAGGCTTAAGGAAGGAAGGGATCTCTATAAATAATATTAAAAAAAATCTAAAAAAGCGAGTTATATTAATTAATAATTATTTAATATATAAACTAAGAAATACTAGTTTATAAGTAATAATTTAATAGTATATCACTTAAGGAATTAGGTACCTAAAATAATAAATTAAATATTATTAATTTAATTTTATAGAGAAAAAGGTACTATTATAAAGGTAATTAGTTAATAAGTATATAGAACCTAGACTAGGCTTAGAATACTAAGAATAAATATATAGAATCTAGAGACTAAGAGTAAAGATATAGAATTTTAAGACTAAAAGTAAAGATATAAAACCTAAAAACTAAGAATAAATATATAGAATCTAAAGACTAAGAGTAAAGATACAGAACCTAAAGATTAAGAATAAAGACATAGGACCCAAACTAGGCTTAGGATATTAAGAGTAAAAATATAGAACCCTAATATTAAGAGTAAAGACGTAGGATTCAAAGACTAAAAGTAAAAATATAGGACTTAGACCAAACTTAGGATACTAAGAATAAAAATACAGAACCTAGAGACTAAGAATAAAGACGTAGGACCTAGACTAGGCTTAGAATACTAAGAGTAAAGATACAGAACTCTAATACTAAGAGTAAAGACATAGAACCTAGACTAGGCTTAAGATATTAAGAATAAAGATATAGAATCTAAAGACTAAAAGTAAAAATACTATACTTAAACTAGGCTTAGAATAATACCTTAATAATATATAATATTAGGACTAATCTATAGATAGTGAGTAAATAGTATATAGATAAAGAAGCTAGAACATTAAATTAATAAAAATAAATAACTAAAATTAATATTAGATAATAGAATCTAGGTACGTTAATCATAAAAAACTAGGAACTAAGAAAAACGAATTATATTACTAAAGAATATAAATTATCTAGTAATTTAATATATAAAGAAGGATAACTAGCTAAAATTAAATATATTAAAGAAATTA
>JAJREH010000073.1:0-113378 GCA_023065455.1 Cladonia rangiferina
ACCCTAACCCTAACCCTAACCCTAACCCTAACCCTAACCCTAACCCTAAAAAAATTTAGAAAATAAAAGTAAAAGCCGGGTAGTAAAAGTAAAAAGACTTAACTAAAAAATTAAATATTAAATAAAAAAAAGCTATTCTACTTAATAACTTTTTATTCTATTTACTAAATTTAGAAATTAGACCTGCTATAAATAGCCCTTTTATAGCTTTAAAATATATATATATAAAGTTTTAAAAGAGTTCACAAGATTTGACTAGGTACCATCAACTTTAGTTTAGAAAGTTTAAATTTATACTAGAAAATTTAAAATAAATCATAACTTTTTTTTCTATTTATATAATTTCAAAATTTAGCCTGCTATATATAGCCCTTTTAAATCTCTAAAATATATATATATAAAGTTTTAAAAGAGTTCACAAGATTTGACCGAGTACCATCAACTTTAGTTTAGAAAGTTTAAATTTATACTAGAAAATTTAAAATAAATCATAACTTTTTTTTCTATTTATATAATTTTAAAATTTAGCCTGCTATATATAGCCCTTTTAAAGCTCTAAAATATATATATATAAAGTTTTAAAAGAGTTCACAAGATTTAACTGGGTACCATCGACTTTAGTTTAAAAAGTTTAAATTTATACTAGAAAATTTAAAATAAATCATAACTTTTTTTTCTATTTATATAATTTCAAAATTTAGCCTGCTATATATAGCCCTTTTAAAGCTCTAAAATATATATATATAAAGTTTTAAAAGAGCTCACAAGATTTAACCGAGTACCATCACTTAAAGTTTAAAACTTTAGAAATCTATATAAAAATATATAATACTATAGGAACGCGCTAACTAAATCCGGAAATATTTTATCTATATATACTACTAGTCTATATAAGCATTTTATATATATAAATATTCTAAATACTTTATAAGATTTGACCGAGTACCATCGCCTAAAAGTTAGAAAACTTTAAAAAAAAGACCCTACTTAAGAATTTATATATATTAATAAGCCGCTAACTAAATTAGGAAATAAGTATATATAATTATAGCCCTATTAAAGCTCTATAAGATTGCTATATAAATTTTTTAAATACTTTATAAGAAATGCCCTAGTACCATCGGTTGAAGATATAGTAGTCGGGGGTTGTTTTTTTGCCACCGGAGCTATAGTACTGGGGCCCCGGTACTATAGCTCCCGCTTATAGGAGTTTTTTTAAATATAGCTTCTATAGCTTTTTTTTACTTTATAGATTTGAATATCGCTAATTTATTTTTAAAAAATCGTTTTAATTCTTTGGTTAGATTTATTGAAAAAATAATTAAATTATGTTCTTCTATATTAAAATCCTTATATATATTTTAACTAGTTGAATTTTCTTAAATTCTTTTATATATTTAAATATCTTTAATAGTACTAGCTTGGCGAGAATATTTTTTAGAAGGATTTTTTATATTAAGTTTTAAAAGCTTAAAATCGGAGTTTTTAAATTCTAGATTTAATAAGTTAAAATATTTAAAATATTTTAAGCTTAAATTCTTTAATTTATTATAAATATTAATATTTTTATTACTAAATATAGTTAGATTATATAAATATTAAGAATTATAAATCTTAGTAAAAGAATTTATTTATAAATCTTTTATTTTGTTTTCACTATTATTAAGATCTTCGCTATAGTTTAGAATTCTATTTTTTATAATATATTAATATAGATAACACTATTCGCTAGGCTAAATATTATTATTAAATAATTTAATTAAATATAATATAAAATTATTAATTAGATTTTTTATTATTAATTTTTTATTATTAATTTCAAAAAAATATTTAATATTCAATATTTCTGATTTTTTATCTAAAATATAGAGTTTTAAATATAAATAAAATAATTAAATTAATAATAAATATATTTTTATTAGATCGCCTAGTGTTTATAGTAAAAATTGAATATTCTCTTTATTTCTTTAAATTATCGATATTTCTTTATAGTAATTAAGATTAATTTGAACTAGATTAGATATATTATCAATATATATATTTCTAAGCTAAGTTTTTAGCGTATTTTAATATTTTATTTATAATAATTCTTCTAGTCTAGATAACAATTCGGAAATCGAATAGAATAAAATAAAAAATATATTAAAAATATTATTTCTAGCTTTTATCTATTTAAAAATCTTAGATTTTTAAAATATAGGTCCTTTATTAAATATATTTTTTACTAGTTTTTTACTAAAATTATTAGGATTAAATAATCTTTTTAATAAAAAATTATTCTAGCTAATAAAATTACTAAAATCTTTAAAATAAAATCTTATAAATTTATTATTTATATTGTCTTTTATTAAATTTAGATTAATTTTATAAAGTAAGTTATTTTTTAAAATATTTAATAGATTATTATATAAAAGATTTGAATATCGATTTATTAATTCTTTAAAAAAAAATTCTAGTTTTAATATATCTAGCGAAGTATTTAAATATTTAATTTTATCTATAGAAATCTCATTAATTATTGGTTTATTATTAGTATTTATAGCGATATTTTATAAATAAGTGTATATATTTACTAGCTCGCTAAAACTATTAAAAGAATAGTTATTTAGATATTTATTTTGAATTTTTATAAGGGAATTGTTGATTTTATATATTTTTTCTTCTTTAATAGCGATATTATAGTTTATTTTAATAAATTTAATTAAAAAAAGTCAAATAGTATATATTAAAGTATTTGAACTTTTTTCTATTATTTCTTTAGTTTTAAAAATCTTATTAATTAAATTAATATTTCGTATAATAAAAAAAGCTATTAATAGATTATTAAATTTTAAAAACTTTTTAAAATTTATAGCTTTTATATCTTGTTTTATTAAGGCGATAATAAGATATATATAAGTATTTTTTAATATATTTAATATATCAATTTTTTCATTATCGTTATTATTATTATTAGATATATCTATATATTTTTTAATATTGATATTTATATTTTCTAAGACGGTAGTAATTTTTTTATTAAATTTTATTATAGGAATTTCATATTCTTTTCGTATAAAAATTTGAAAATAGAATATAATTAATAAAGCTATTTCTCTATAGTACTAATCTTTAATAGATTAATTTTATAATATTTTAAACGGTTTTATATTATTATATTCTTTTTTATCGTTTTAAAGAATCAATAGCGTTATTTTATTAAAAAATTTAATTTTTTCTTTAATTTTAAAACATAGAGATTTAGTTTGTTTATATATTATATATAAAACTTTATCGGTTTTTTTAATAGGTGTTTATATTAATAATAATAGTTTATTAATATCTAGATCCTTAAGAAATTCGTGATAGTTTGTATTAAGTAAAAAGCTAGATAGCTTTTTTTCTTCGCTTTCTACCTCTTTTATTTTTAATTTTTTATATATTTTGTTTTCCTTTTCTTTTATATTATTAAAATAATTATTTTGAATATCTTTAATATTAAAATCCTTAGAAGAATTCTCTAAAGAATTATTAGAAGAATTAGAATCGTTATTTTCTTTTTTATTTTTTATAATAAAAAAAGAGTTAGTAATATAATTAGAAAATCTTTGACTATATTGATTTTCTAAATATAAATCTTCTTTTTTATCAATTTTTAGATTCGCGTTATATTGTTGATTTAAATAATTTTATAAAGTTTTATAAGATAAAACCGCGTATTCATATTTTTAACAGCGATATAAATTAGATATTATATTTAAATCTTAGAAATAATATTGATTAAACTCTGGAAGTAGTATATCTTAAGGATTATATATAAATAAGTCTTGAGTTTTTTTTAATATAGTTATAATCGTTTTGATATTCCTATATTCTTTATATTTTAAAGATATATGCGATTTTATATCAATTTTTTTAATAGCTAAATAACAGCTAGTATAGATTAAGACTTTAAAATCTTTATTATAAGCGAATATATCTAAAATATATTCAACTTTAATAGGAATTATATTAATATTATTAGAAGTCGATATTTTTTAAAGATATTTAAAAAAATTATAGCGATGATGAGGTAGCGACGATAAGATAATAATAATAAGGTAATAATAATAAGATAATAATAATAAGATAGCGATAGTAATATAAAGATATAAAGATATAAAGTTAGAAAATTAAAAGATATAAAAATATAAAAATATAAAGATATAAAGATATAAAGATATAAAAATATAAAAATATAAAAATATAATATAAAGTATAATATATAGATATAATAATATAATCTAGATTATATAATTATTATTATAATAAAGAAAAAGAAAAAATAGAAGAAAATCTTCTTTCTTATAATAATATTATTAAGGTTTATCCTTTAATTAATTTAATTAATTAAAAGTTAATAATTAATTAATTTAATTAAATAAAGTTTAATATAATTAATTTAATTAGATAAAGTTTAAATAAAGTTTAATAATTAATTAATTTAATTAGGGTTAGTTTAATATAATTAATTTAATTAGATAAAGTCTAAATAAAGTTTAATAATTAATTAATTTAATTAAATAAAGTTTAATATAATTAATTTAATTAGATAAAGTCTAAATAAAGTTTAATAATTAATTAATTAAATTAAATAAAGTTTTATATAATTAATTTAATTAAATAAAGTTTAACATAATTAATTTAATTAGATAAAGTCTAAATAAAATTTAATAATTAATTAATTTAATTAAATAAAGTTTAGTATAATTAATTTAATTAAATAAAGTTTAATATAATTAATTTAATTAAATAAAGTCTAAATAAAGTTTAATAATTAATTAATTAATTAAATTTAATTTAAATAAAATTTAATAATTAATTAAAATAAATAATTAAATTTAATTCAAATCCGGGTAGTAAAAGTGAAAAGACTTAGCTAAAAAATTAAAAATTAAATTAAAATTATCTATTTTACTTAATAACTTTCTTATTTATTTATATAACCCTAAAATAAGACCTGCTATTTATAGCCCTAATATACCTCTATAATATATATATATAAAGTTTTTTAAGTATTTATAAAAAGTTCCTCAGTACCATTAACTTTAGTTTAAAAAGTTTAAATTTATACTGAAAAAAAATAAATATATTATAACTTTTTTATTTATTTATATAATTTTAAAATAAGACCTGCTATTTATAGCCCTAATATACCTTTATAATATATATATATAAAGTTTTTTAAGTATTCACAAAAAGTTCCTCAGTACCATCGACTTTAGTTTAAAAAGTTTAAATTTATACTAAAAAAAAATAAATATACTATAACTTTTTTATTTATTTATATAATTTTAAAATAAGACCTGCTATTTATAGCCCTAATATACCTTTATAATATATATATATAAAGTTTTTTAAGTATTTATAAAAAGTTCCTCAGTACCATCAACTTTAGTTTAAAAAATTTAATTTCTTTTTAAAATATTTAATTTTTTAACTTTATATTAACTAAATTTAGAAATACTTTTAGGACTTATATATTATATATAGATCTATAAGTTTCTTATATAAATATTTAAAATTCCTTTTAAGAAGCTCCTCAGTACCATTAGATTTAGATAAGAAAACTAGCTTAAAAAGTCCCTAACTTAAGATCTACGAAGATCTTTTTCACGCTAACCAAATTAGGTAATTAATATATGGATTTATAGCCCTTATCTAGCTTTATAATATTGCTATATAAAGTTTTTAAAAACTTTTTAAAAAGGTCCTCAATACCATTACCTAAAGATAGGATAGTAGGAGGTTGTTTTTTTACCACCGGAGCTATGGTACTAAGCGCTCAGTACCATAGCTCCCGCTTATAGGACTAAAATATATATATTATATTTATATTTTCTTCTAAAAATATATTATTCTTCTCATCTTAGAATTAATAGACTTAAAATAATTTTAGGTTAATAAATTTTTATTTTATAAATATATTTAATATCTTTTCTATAATAACTATATTATCTCTTATATTTTATTTACTTATTTTAACTACTCTACTTATAATAATAATTAAATTATTCTTTTATTTTATTTATTTATTTTAATTATTCTATCTATAATAAGAACCAGATCATCCTTTTATTTTATTTTCTTATTTTAATTACTAGATATATTTTATTCCCTCCTCCCTTCTCTCTATATAAGCTTTAAGAAATAGCTATAATAATAGTTTTATAAATATTAAATAAATAGATATAATTAAATATATATCTAAATAAGTAATATAAATATTATCTCGCTCGTTTTTTTATATATAAATAAGCTTACTCTATTAATCTCTATTATAGTTTACTCTTTAACCGCCGCTATAAGTTATTCTTTAACCCTAGTTATAATACTTTATTCTGCTAAGAAATAGTTTATAATAAAGTATATATATATCTTGAATTTTTTTAATATTTTAAATAAGATTAGGAATTAGATATATAAGCTAACTATTAATAGAAATAAATATTAGCTTATATAGATTAATAATAATTATAAGAGTAAGAACCTTATATATCACTACTTATATTTAACTATAATCTCTACCTTATATTTAACTCTTTTTAAGGATGCCGCTTAATATTATTAATTATTAAATATTAAGAATTAAGCTAAAGTGTTTAAGAAGCGTTTATTTAACGATTATTATAAATTAATCCTTATTATTTTACTCCTTATTAATAAGTAAATATATAATAAAATAGTATTAACTTTTTATATAAAGTTTATATTTTATTTTAATAATCTAAATATATTATATTATTTTCTTAATTAATTTACTTTAATAATTATAAAATTTATTACTAGTCTCGCTTTTAAATATTAGGTCTATAAAAACCCTAAATTTATCTATAATAAAATTTAAAAAGCGAAGTATAATTATCTCTAAACTAATCTTTATTAATATATTATAAATTAATACTCTCTTAAAAATCTTTTATTTAATTTAATATTTAATATATTATTTACTATCTTCTACTTCTTAGACGATACCAAATTTAAAGATATTAATATAAGATAAATTAGATTTTTTTAAATCTTTTAAAATATTTATTTCTAGTAGTACTAAGTTTAGATTTATTATTCTTTTAAGAAGAATATAGTACTTAAGATTAAAAGCTAGAAGCTTAGGTAAAATATTTTTAATTTTTTTTAAGAAAAAAGAAGTCTTAATATCACTACTCTATTAATATTTAATAGCGATATAAAATATAAACAAATAAAAAATAAATTCTTAAGAATTATTAAGCGTTTATTTAAGTAATAGAAGAACTCTAGCTTTATCTTTAACTTATTCTTCTTTAAGTCTTAATATTTATTAAAATAGGGTGAATTATCTATATATTAAATTATTATAATATTTCCTTTAAAAAAATATATATAATATTAGTAATAGAATATAAAAGGAAATATATATATCTTTTACTATTATAAATAATAATTAATTATAAAAATAATTAAGCTAGATATTTCTCTCTCTAATTATATTATTTACTTATGTGATTATAATTATAATAATAATATTATATTATTCTTATTTTATTATTCTCTGCTTTATAATATTAAAGATTTTTTAAGTTAAGCTGAATTATTAAATTCTAAAGGTTTAAAATATATTTAGATATTACATATATATCTTAATTTAAAACTATTTTAAGTTAATTTCTATTATTTAATAACTAGCTATAAATATTAAATATATATATTAACTTAGAATTATTCTAAGTTATTATTACTACCTAGTAACCAAAATAAATATTAGGGTATATTATTTATTATTATTTATATAAATTCTTAACTATCTATATTATATTAATAGTTTTAATTAATTAATAAGATTTTTTAATAATATTTTTATATTTAAATTATAATAAAGAATATAAGTAATTCTAAAGAGATTAATATAATAATTAATACTATAAATTTAATAAATCTAAAATCTAATAATATATTAACTAAGATAAATAGATTCTAGATATTTATAAAAAAGTTAATCTAGATTTTTAATAAGTCTTTATAGTAATTTATACTTTTATAGCTTATAAGAGACTCTAATATATATATAAATAATAAAAGTTAATTATTTCTAATTATAATATAGCTACAGAACGTTATATAGCCGTCTATAAAATAGAGAATATAAGTATATACTATATAAATTACTAATATTATCTAGCTAATCAGTGGAATATAGTTATAAGATTTAAAAAGAAGGATATAAAGTAAGTTATCTAATATAAATTAAATAAAATAATAGACCTAATATTATTAAATATAAATATTATCTTTTAATCTTTTATTTAGAATTATATTAATTTAATATTTTTTTAGAATTTTATCTTAATATAGTTTATACTATTATAAAAGATTATAGTTTATTATAGGACTAAAGTACTAGCTAAGAGTTATTTAAATAATAAATTAGATAATAAATCTATTCTTAATTTATATAAAATAGAACTCTCTCTTTAAAATCATCTACTAATAGATTAGCTAAAATTTGAGAAGAATTAAAAATAGAAAGTATATAAAGAAGATTAATAATTCTAATATTAATTATATTTTTAATATAATATTATTACTTAATTTAAATTTAGAGAGAAATAAGGAGTATAATAACTTAAAAGAATAAAAAGTCTTATACTTTTTTTAAGATACTATATAATAATTTAATCGCGTAAAATTATTATATAATAATTTAATTATATAAAGATACTATATAATAATTTAATTATATAAAGATATTATATAATAATTTAATTATATAGAGTTATTATATAATAATTTAATTATATAAATATATTATATAATAATTTAATTATATAAAGATACTATATAATAATTTAATTATATAGAGTTACTATATAATAATTTAATCACGTAAAGTTATTATATAATAATTTAATCACGTAGAATTACTATATAATAATTTAATTATATAAAGTTATTATATAATAATTTAATCGTATAGAGTTACTATATAATAATTTAATCACGTAAAGTTATTATATAATAATTTAATTATATAAAGATACTATATAATAATTTAATTATATAAAGATATTATATAATAATTTAATTATATAAAGATATTATATAATAATTTAATCGTATAAAAATACTATATAATAATTTAATCGCGTAGAGTTACTATATAATAATTTAATCGTATAGATATACTATATAATAATTTAATCGTATAAAGATACTATATAATAATTTAATTACGTAGAGTTACTATATAATAATTTAATTACATAGAGTTACTATATAATAATTTAATTACGTAGATATACTATATAATAATTTAATTATATAAAGTTACTATATAATAATTTAATCGTATAAAGATACTATATAATGATTTAATTAGAGAATAGATTATTTTACTGAAGTACTTTAATAATGTTTCTAGTAACTATATAATATTAACTTTTTATAACGCTTACTAATAAAGCTTAAAATAGATTTCTAGACTAATATTACTATAAAGAATCTTTATTTTTTTCTAAAAATACTTTATTTTCTTTAAAATATCTAAACCTAAGCGGAATTCTCTGTATAGAGTTGCCGTACCCTACTCCTCAACTCTAATAACTCTTAGCGTCTCCGCCTATATTTTCACATACTCCTCTTAGAGTTAGGGCTAGGGTTAAGGTTAGGGTTTATAAAAAGTCGATGATAAACTTTTTTTTTTTTTATCTATAAGGCTGCTACTACTTTAAACCCTTAACGCGTTTACTTCTACTCTTCTTAAACTATGGGGGAAGTCGCTACTGTTATATAAATAACTAATCGTTTAATTTCAATCTAAATCTAAGAGTAAATATTAACTATATTAATTAAGAGTAGACGTTAACTATATTAATTAAGAGTAAACGTTAATTATATTAATTAAGAGTAGATATTAAATATATTAATCTTAAGTAAATATAAAAAATAGTCTTTTTAAAAAAAAGAGGAAATCTTAAGAAACTAGAGAAATTAAAGAAGAAATTAAAGAGAGTATAGATATAAAAAGCGTAAGTAATTTATTTTACCTTAATATATAAGGTTAATAAAAGGCTAAATTAGTAAAAAAAGAAAGCTAAAGACCTAAAATAAAGAAGAGAAACTAGATAAAGATAAACGCTGAAAGAAAATAAAAGCTTTATTAGATATAATCTATAAATTAAATTTATTATTCTTAAAAAATCGCTTTTAAGAGAGGAGGAAAGAATAGAAAAAAATCTTAAATTAAAAAAATAAAAAAGAGAGGCTGAAGGAGAAATTATTAAAGATATTTTAAAAAAATTAACTATAAGTAGAAAGCTTATCTAGGAAAGAATTATATAAATTAAAAAATATTTTAAGACTAAATAAATATAGTGAACTTATTTAACCTTATAATAAATAAACTAGTATAATAATAAATTAAATTTCCTACTTAATAAAACCACGTAGTAGAAGGAATTTAAAGATATAGGTATCTTACTTTATAAAAATAAATAATAGATTATATAAAGAATAAGAAATCATCTTAATAAACTAATTATAATATTAATTATATTCTATCTTTTAGATAATAATTAATACATACTAGGAAGAGTATTATGAAGAGAGAGGTTTAAGACTTATAATAGAAATAAAGTTTTATCTTTTAGAAAAGAGAACGAAAGGTACCTTCTAAACTTATTAGAAAGTTATTATTTAACTAATATTATAAACGGCCGTTGAGAAGCTTACGGAGCGGAATATTAAGGAATAGAATAGAAGATATATAGAGGCTTATATAATTATAAAGTTATATTAAATCTATATTTTTAACTTTATATAGAATAACAAGATTTACTCTTTAAGTATATAAGTTAGCTAGCTTTAAATAATCTAATAAATTAAACTCTTAATTCTAACTCTAATTTTAAAGCGACTTAAATTATTATAAATATAAATATTTAATTTAAAATTAAGAATTTAATAATTTACTATATTATAATTATTTACTTTAAAAATTAAATAGTTTAATAATATTATAGAGTTATTATAATACTATTAAGTAATAAAGTTTTTTAATTATTTAAGTATTAACTAAATAATTAGAATTAAAACTATTTAAAATTTATCTTATTAGATTTTTAATTCTAATCTTTTTAATCTTTTTTTTAAATTTAGAATTTTTTATAACCTTATTTATTTTCTTAATAATATTAAGATTAAGTATTTAATTCTTTAAATAATATATTTTAATAAGATAAAAATAATTATTATACTAGTAACTAGTATTTCTTTCTATATATATATTCCTTAAATAGAGATTTTCTTAATTAATAATTATTTCTTATAAGTATTAATAATATTAATAAGAAAAAATTAAAGATTTAATCTTAAAATATTATTATATAAGAAGATATTATATTAGTAAATATTATATTTTAATTATATTTTTATTAAAAGAGATTAAGAACTTTTATATAAAGGATTTTCTATTTATTAAGTTATAATCTAATATTTTAATCTTTTATAAAGCTAATATATAATATTTTATATTAATAATTAATCTTTATAATTTTAATATTTAAATAAGATTTAATAGTTTATTAAAGTACTTAAAATATTTATTATAAAATATTCTTTTTTAGGATATATATAATATATTTAATTAAGATTAATTTTTATATATATAATAATATATAGATTAAAACTTCTTATTTTTTTTTATAATTTTTTTATTTAATATTAAAGTCTAGTATTATATTTATATAAAAATTACTATACTTTTTTTTTTAAATTTTTTAAAAATTAATAATTTTTTAAGGATTTTTAATATTTTAAAGATTAATTTTTTATTAATTAATAAGTTAATATATTTCTATATATTTAATTAAATAATTAAAAATTTAATAATTAAGATTTATATATATTATATAACTAAATTTATAAAAGTAATAATTAAGAAAATAATAATTTAAATTATTATATTAATAATATTAAGCTTTAATATTCTATATATTAAGTTAAATATATTAATATTATAATAAATAATAATTAATAAAAAATTTTAATTAAGAAATAGAATAAAATAGAATAAATAAAATTATTAAGCTTACTAATACTTTATTATAATAAGATATTTATAATTTAAGCTTATAATTATTATAAATCTAATAAATATTAATTTACTTAGAGTTAATAATAAAGATATTAAATTATATAAAGAAGTAAGTCTATAGATCGCTGCTAATATATATAAGGGCTAATACCTATAATGTCGAGCGAATGTGGAATACTAATATGGAATAGTATTATGAATATGTGACATGCTAATATGTTGACAACAGATCTATCTGCAGCTGCTACATCTGCTGTCGCCGCTGCAGCGACTTCTTCGCTAGACTCTTCACCAAACGACACTTCCACCAACACGCCCGCACCAACCCCAAGTGCATCAGCTACCCCTTCCTCCTGGTCATACGCACCATTTCCTTCCAACCCAATAGTTGCCCAACCAAACCTTGGTCTGGCCAATGGAGGTTCTATAACAGGCTATTTCCTCAATGACGGCATCACGGCCGTCCTCAGTATCCCGACTTTCGAAGTTACGGGTGAAGCGGTCGTGTCCTTCTCTACCACCATAGGGGAATTTATAAGCCGCACCAAAGCAGCAGGTCTCACTAGGGTAATCATCGATCTACAAAGAAACACAAGGGGTAGTGATATCTTGGCAGTCGATGCTTTCAAGCAATTTTTCCCGTCAATCGACACACTCAATGCAGGCCGGCTTCGGGCCAATGGTTTCGCGGACGCGGTTGGCAATACCTTCACGACCTACTACAACACCCAGCAGATACACGAGTCCTTTTACGAGGCATTTTCCGCAGATGTATGGGTTACACCCGTCTATCTCAACGCCGCGACGGGCGCAAATTTCACTTCTTAGCCTGAATTCTTCGGACCTCATCCGGATTATGGGGATCTTTTCACCACTATCCAGCGCGATAACTTCTCAATCATTATCTTTGACGAAAATACCTCTGATGATACGGGTACTCTCTCCGAAATCATAATCTATAGCTACAGTGACCGCTCCGCAACGTCTCTCAAACCATTCGCCGCGGACCAGATCATCCTACTCTCCGACGCTTTTTGTTCCTCATCCTACGGTACTTTCGTCGAGCTTATACATCATCAAGGCGGTGCGCGTACTATAGTCGCTGGTGGAAGGCCTGAGCTTGGACCAATATAATTCGCCGGCGGTAGCCGTGGTACCTGATCATACTACAACGTCGATCTGGACACGGATATCAACATAGCACAAATCCTCAACTCCAGCGTCACCCCACTTCCGCAAGATAGTAGCCTTATCGATTTTTATATCAACTACGCTCAACTTAACATCAAAGACGCAATCCAAGAGGGTGAGGACTTCCCACTACAATTTGGCTACGAAGCGGCCGACTGCAGGATCTTTTACACTACGTGGACGGTCTACAACTTTAAAAACCTCTAGAACTATGTCATTGACGCCTTCTTCAGAAATCCAGAGCTCTGCATTAGTGGCGCCGCCAACCTAATCAGCCCAGTCGCCAACACGAATTAGACCGGCCCGACTCCGAAACCCACTGAGATCCCAGCCCCAACCACCCCAGGCGGCATCGCGGATCTCATACTCAAAGGCATCCAACACCCCAAGCGCGACTCGACCAGTTTCCCGCAGGACCTTGCCGCCCGCTCCTCCCCGAATACTGGCTCCTCCCACCACCTCAACACCTTTATCCACGACGGCAACCTCAGCGACGACGATACCTGCTCCGCCTGCACCCATAGCGGCTACCCCTGTAGAAAAGTCCCCTTTTGCTCCTCCAGCGTCGTCCTCCGGGTGCAAAGGCAACGCATAAAAACCTGCTCAAAGAATGCACCTGGCATTTGCGGCCAGGGATACTCGTATTATAATTATAATAATTATAGATTCTGTTTAGATTATAAATCGACGGCCAACCTAAGGCTGTGTCAGACGCCAACGAGGGATGTTAAGGCACAGCAGACCAGGCCCGTGTCGAATAACCCTTACTTAGAGTATGCGAGGGGAGGGTTTGCATCTAAAAATTCTTTTTAGATTATTATATTAACGTATATAAGAAGGTATTGGATTCTTATTAACTTACGTTAGCTGATGCACGGCCTTACCTACCTGTACGACACCGGCTGGAGAGGTGTTATGGCGATAGGAGGACATTTTGGTCGTTGGTTTTGTCTGTTATGACCGTTTGGTTGTTTGGGTGCTTCCGTCCCCATTTCCAGCCAGGCGGCGCCCTCGATACTTGATAGACGTGTGTTTGGAGGCGGTGGTGGTAGTAGGAATAGCGGGTGGAGCAGAGGATCGCCGAAATATGCGAAATAGGTCTTCGATAGTAGGGGAACTCCTGGTCACCTCGTAGGTGGGTGGTAGAGGCAAAATCCTCTGATTTCTGGGCAGCAGTGATGGGATTCGCGATGTGGATGGTGATGGTAAGGATCGCCTATGAAACTTCTTTTTAGTGGTTCTCGCGCAGGTGCTGAGTTAGTAGAATTTTTGATAGGAACACTTATTCGCAGTGACTGCAACACGGCTTATTGCATACATCCCTCTGCGTATGTTGTATAAGACGGGTCATCGAGGGAAACGAGGCGTTGTAGAGCCTGCAATGGTGATATTCAGATGTTTGACATATTGATCAGCTTGCTGCCTGCGGGGGTGCTTCCTGCGGCGATAGCTGCGGAGCTCGATGTGATACCTGCGAAAACCTAGCTTTCAAAGCTGGTAGGCATACTGCGAGATCCTGATGTCTTGATTGGTTGAACCATATCAGAGCTTCACCGCGCAGGCACTTTGGTAGAAGCGCTAGGATATCGACTTCATCAAATGTGATCTGCAGCGCTCGATGCGATTGCAAAAGGTATGGGCATCATAGAACAGGCATGGCTCATGAAAGTCATGTTGCAGCGATGGATCTAGAGATTCCCCATCTTTTGGCGGTGGCTGCGGAGCTTTCGGCGAACCCGCGGTGATGATGCTTGTGAATTTGTTGGTGGTGATGCCATCAGATGTTGAACAAATGTCAATGTTGGGTACGTTTTCAACGCGGATCTCAGACGGCTTCTTGAGCGGTAGTAGTGTTCCACTATTGGATAATTCTATGGCTTCCAATCGCATAAACACGCCTTACAAACCTGGCAAACAATAATTTCGGGCTTCTTGTTAGTATGTAGCTAAATTCTGCATCTGCCAAGGTCTTCAGGGTTGGGTGAGGAATGTGGCCACTCGCATTTGTCGACATCTTGGATGGAGTGGCGATATCGGTAGCGAATAGAGCATATGGTGAGGATTCGATGATCTAGCAACAGGATCGAATCTCGCGTTGAGGGATGTTAATGGAGACTCATGTATCGAGTAGAGCTCTAAGGTAGGATGTTGAGTGAAGCTCTGGGGTAGGTGGGAAGGGTCAATAGTTGGTAGGACCGGCGGTACCATCGTTAGTATAATGGATAAGCTATGAGTAAGGTATTCGGGTCCGAAGCTATTTCACGTAGTGCGTCGTCCAGGGGGTAAGGGATGGTGGTTGGCATATGCCGTCGTTCTGCGAAGGACCTAGTTAGCGGTATGCCTGGGTGCTATCGGCCTAAGATAGCGGGTGAGACGTATACGGTGATACAAATCCAGCGCGGTATAGCTTTAGTATAATGTCAGGGTCTGGGCCATGGAATGGTAGTTGTGTTGGTAAGAGTTCTAGAGCTAAAGAAGCAAGCTCAGGTGGAGCGCGCAATGACGGTCCAAGTTCAAGTATCCTAAGCCATGGCATCAGGCCAGGCAGTACATTTACTCCAATCGCTCCAGGACGAAGCCCGGTGATCTTGCTTCCTGTATGCCATCTTATGCCTTATGCCTTCTCTTGCCGTATGTGCCCTCTTGTCGCACACCATCTCATGCCATATGCTCCCTCTTGCTGTATGCACCCTCTTGCCGTACGCCATCTCATGCCTTGTGCCATCTCTTGCTATCCTTTCCCAGGAGCTCTTCCCATCCGTGCGCTACCCCATAGGAGAGCCAAGTCCCCAAGCCAAACGTACACGAGGCGTATCATTAAGCGAATATGGAGAGCGGCTGTAAAGAAGGGATGCGGGATGAGAGGTAGGACTCTTGTAGCGCAAAGGGTGCTCAGCGAGATTCGAGTCGGTTGTTGGCTAGTATGGGGAGCGAAAGCTACGAGTTAAACTGTTGAGTCAGTTCAACGCGTGCCAAATGGGATTACGACGTACAGTACAGAACTGCGGTGAGCGCGTTGTGTGTTGGACGATCCAGATGCACGCTCTGGACCATTCTACCCCAGCGCCGTCTTTGCTCGCATTTTGCGCTGCGCTGGTCGAATTGTTGCTACCAGATGTGAAGGTACAGGCGTAGGTGTGTGAGTAGAGCCGTTGTCACGAGAGGCGCAGGCGGTGCTGGGATATGGATTTAGAACTAGGAGTTCTTGGCGAAACTGACGGTTCTACCAGAGCTACGAGCATAGAGTCTAAGATTAGCAACGCATACCTCCAAAGCTCCCACCCACTACCATCGAATGCCTTGATCGCCCCATCTCTCCCACTGTCGCACTATCTTGTGATTGAGTTGAGCAGACTATATGTGAAGGCGATCACAAAGCAGCAGCGACTCTCATCCCTTCACGCCAACATCGTTACTCCACCTCTTCTTAAGCAGCCTAAGGACCAAGGAGCTTTAGCATGGGTTAAAGAGGAGTAAAAGATTGTAAGGATCGATGACAAGCGATGAATAGATGGATGGGAAGGGGCTATAAATATAAGGTGTGCTGGGAAAAAACATGGCTGCTCGAAAGCGAGTTAGAAAACGCACGGGAACTGCTACGGCAATTTGAGTCCAAACGCCAGGCGCAGCGGGGAGGCAAACGGGGAGATTGGCACGTGCAGACAAGGACGGGCAAAATCCTCAGACACGTTGTTCCTGCACTACTGTTTGTTAATTGTTTGGGAGAAACTAGGCGTAATATTGGTGGCAGAAAAAGACTAAACGAGATGCTCCACGCAATTGGGAGGTTTGAATTGACGGGATGGCAACGAGAGGAAAGAAAAGCCCGCTTTGCCCTCATGACATTCCCCACAATATCTCGCGCCCGGCGCTGAGAGGTGTCTGTTTTACCCCCTTCTTACGCCGAAATTCCCAGTCTGTGCTTGTTGCCCCAATTACTCTCTGTTTTGCTCGCACTGGTTTATCCTTTCCTTTCCTATTGCCTTTCTCTACTGTGTCCAAGCCATCGCTGACAGTCTTCTCTATTTGAGTCGGCATAGCTTCCCTTGCCTTGTCTCTTCCTTCCATCTCGGCCAACTTCTCTTGAAGTTCACCCACATATTTTTTTCTCTCCACAATTTCCTTCTGAAGCCTATCAATTTCCTGGTCCTTTTGGACTAGCCGCATTTTAAGGTTCTCTTCTCTCTTCTCAAACCTCTTAAGGTTCTCTTCATCGTCTCTGCAGACCGCATTTATATAGTCTTCGGACACTTTCCGGCACTGCTTATGGAGATCCTGGACTTCCGCTCGTATGCCCTCAACTTGGTTTCGAAGTGAGAAGATCTCGGACTCACGGTCTCGGAGGGAGATGCGAATGTCTGCAATTTCTTGACAGTCTGTTACTTCGACCTCCGGCGTAATAGCAGCGGATGTTCCCATTGAAACTGGAGACTGTGGAGGTGTAGGTAGAGGGGTAGATCCGCCCGGCCCTGGCTTGGTGCTCCGCGTACGCAGCTCCGATAGCGTTCTCTTGCTGCCACTATCGACCTTCTGCAAGCCTCGAAAGGTCTGGGAACTACGCTTTTCTTTCCCCGATGGCAATACATCTCTTGCAAGCCTGTTAGCTTCTTTGAGTCGCTCCTCTTTCACAGCGTCGATGTCTCCTTCTTTCTTCTTGAAATCCTCCGATATCTGTTCCTCGTATCTGTCACGGAGCAGTATAGCTTGTTGATCGGCCATGGTTATGAGGACAGCTCAGTCTCCTAAACGGTGCTTACAGTCCTGATGTGATGGATGGGAGGGGAGAGTTTCTCGACAGATAACTTTGCCTGTCAAAGATATGCATATGCAGAGCAGGCGGGGTATGCCATGTGTACCCAGGTGATTCGTGGAGCATCCGCCTTTCCCGAGGAGCCAATGAAAGCCAAGTGACCGAGAGCAAAGAGCTAGGTACAGTAACTTGGTAGAGAGACGAAGAGCCGGGTCTCTAGATTTGACCGGCCAAGAACTCCTGTTACATCTGCGCCTGACGCATGATGCGTTGGTCCAATCAGCTGCTGGTGAAATCACGTCCACGTTCGAGTAGTCATTCCATTGAGTCACTCGCTTTAGTTCCCTGTGCCATTCAGAGCTCAGGGCGCAGAAGGACGACTCGAAGACGAATTTGTCGCCCCCGCAGAATTTCAATGCGAAAGAATTGTGAGTACGGAGAGTGACACGATAAGTCTTGATTTGCGCTAACCGTTCCAGTAAAAGCCCTAACCCTAGCTCTGTGTCAGACCCCTAGAGCATGCCCGTGTCTCTAGGGGGTAACTAGGCCCCAGATTATTATCTTTAAGCGGGTCCTCTAGGCGAGAGGCCCCTAATTAGAGGACTGATTAGATGTCGAGAGCCCCCTATTAGTCACCCCTAAGCGGGTGCTGTCTAGGCAACCCTCTAGGGGTCTGCTGATAGGGCTGAATTCTTGGCACGCTAATATTCCTAGCGCAATCAAGACTTATCGTGTCAATCTCTGTACTATGCGTTCATTCGGAGTCTCTACATCGCTGTTCCTACAATTTTCTCGTCTTGGTAAGTTTTAGATGGATGATAAGACCAGCGTATCTTCTGGGTACCAATAGATGGCATTGACTTCAGGGGTGATGCACACCCTTTGGTGACCGGCTTCTCGAAGCCAAATTTCCGCGGATTCGTAACTCTAGCTGAGGCCCTAAAACGGCCCCTACGGGGAGCCCAATTGCACGCCGAGAGGGACTAAAGCCGAAATCTCCGGGTACTCCTCCCATCCCCAGATCACCAGCTCTAGGCTTGTTCAAGGGCCGCCCGGGCGGCCGACAACCCAAAGGGTTTAATAACTTAGGAGGTGAATTCTTCTAGTCATGACGAGCGAATTCGCGATACTCCGTCGAGACCCAGCTATTACACCATACATCACTGATTTTGATACTGGGAATCGCGTGCAGCATTTGGAGCACTGAGATATTGATATTTCGGAGACTCTGATTGGTTGATGCAGCATAGTTAAAGAGCTGGTTTGGTAGCTGCTTGTCACGGTGGGGCAGTGTATTCTAAGGAATCAGTGTATATGATGCTCAAATATATAGATACAAGGTCATATAGGTGACTATATATAGATATAATAATGGTATTTTTGGTGGTTGTAAAGATGAGGATTGAAGCTAGCAGGCGAAATCCCTAGTCTTCCAAAGGCGAGCAATTACTTCTCTTCTTATTTACTTCTACGATGCTTCTCGGTGAGTAGTTCGCTCCTTCAAATAGGACGACTAATTGAATGATGTACTCGCCTGAATCATGAGTCTTTTACCTCAGATTTTGCCGCTTCCTCCATCTCGTATCTGGTAAATTTCATTTCCTTTCTTAGACTCAGCGCTTTAGGTGGTGTAGCTTCTTAATGTATTTTCTAATAGTGGGATGGGAGGCGAGACTATACACCTTATTATACTTGCTTAATCTTATGTCTGGTCTTAATAATATATAGAAAAGAAGAAAGTTGTTTATATATGATTTGAATGATAGTCATGCTTTAAGTATTGAGAGGTATATTAATGAAGCAATTCCTTAGCGTAAAGTTATAGAGCTGGAGCGACAGTCCATAACCTTGCACTGTAGTTCCATCCTCGGCTTGAAACAACTGCTAAAAGCAAAGTTAATCAGCATTGGAGGGTAAGGATTTGGGTTAGGATGTGCAGGGGGGTGTTAGTGGGGGCTCTTTTTTTCTTGTGGCATGAGGTCAGAGAGTCAAAGAGACTGTCGACCGTGTTCCATGATGCGGCTGTCTGAGATGATGGGCTTGATCGAGAACTCTGGTTTGAGGAAGAGATAGCTCGTGGTATTCGCCTGCTAAGTTTCGATGGATTGCGGGAAGTTCGAGACGAGGTAAGCCTCCTTTGTTCAAGCATGGTTGGAACTGAGCGAGCTATCACATTCGCTTCGCAGTCACAGTGTGATGCAGATAGCCGTTTGAATGCAAGGAATTGTGTTCGGCGTTTATGCTAGACCAAAAGTTCTTCTGGGCCTTGCCAGAAAGAGTTAGGATTGCTCACTAAAGAGACTGGCTTCCACCGAGTGCACCAGAGGCGCTTTTGCCAAATGAGATCATGTCCTAGTAATATCCAGCCAAGTGTCGTTCAATATACTGCTCTTGATCCTTGGCCTGCTTCATAACCTCTTATTCCGAATATGATCGCTCTTTAAACGAGCTAATAAACAACCTATAGTATAATACGTGGTAGATAGCATTATGGACGGTCTCTAGATTAAAGCCTGAGTGCTTAATTAGTTTATAGACTTGCTCATCGCCAATATAGGCACTCGCGATACATCCTTAGAGGGTACGCGTCCAGCAAGATAATAGAAGCAATAAAACGTCCCATTATATCATCCGATAGACCGTAGTCCATACTAAGTCGTAAGAATAAGATTAGATAATCAACATAGTCTAGACCAACTTCGTTCCCTAGGCGGCTTACTATAACGAAGTTGAAAGGTCGAAGTATAGATACTAATATATACATTACAGCCATCTAAAAGAGCTTGTTCAGGTGCACAGCTAAGTAAAGGCATTAATAGCGCAACCGTATATTTCGTATCTCATCTATCTACCGTAAAGTAACTCCTTCAACCATCAAAAACGTGCCAACCAGGTAAATTTGCTCGTCTGCCAGATATGGGACCGTAATAGAAGAGTAGGAATTTTTTAAGACCTTCTAATCAACCATCACTCACAACCATATCCTGAATTGTCGCTGTTTCACTATCTTCTTGGCGCGGCTGAGGCCTAAGCCTCGCTGTAGTCAAAACCCACATATTTACCATTGGACTTCTGTACTCGCATACCTGGTTCGCTTGATGCAGCATTGTATTCGCCTTCTCCTTTTCCACTTCTAGCATGTTGTCGGGTCGATCCATTTCCGCAGCGACATCGAGTAGGACTCTTTCGATCTCTGGATTGCTAAGGATGGGAGCAGGGTCACGTAGCTTCTTGCAGTGATAGATACGGCTGTCTATCTCGTCTCGATCTAATTTGATGTGGTATTATTGCTCCTTGGCGTCCTGGAGCCGACTCTCGGAAAAAGCAGAAGCGGTCTCTGCTCTATAAAGCGGGTCAGTGGGAGTGTTGGCCGGTAAAGGTTTGCTCGAGTTGGGTCCAAAATGAGAAGCTACCTGCATTTCGCCACGAGATTGAGATTGGATGGGAGTCGATCTTTCCTTGGAAATGGCAGGAGATAGATTTTCCCCGCTCGCTGATGGCTTGGACACAGAACGAGATGGGGATCGGTGCGGAGAACAAGCATCAAAGCGTTGTAAAGCGGTACGTAGTCCTGATTGAACTGGTGTGGGAAGCCCAGTCACTGTTCTTGTCTGGATTTGTGGTGTACGCGGCGGCATAGGTTCGCTACTTCCATCTGGCCTGTCTTGGACCGTTGCTCTTTGGTCGACGTCTGTCCGTGCGTGGGCATCCCCAGCCTCTACGTCTGGGCGTAGGTCTGCGTTCCTTTGTGTTGAGCTTATCTCCTGTCTACCACGTTCTGATGCTGTATCCTGTCCGGATGTCATGGTACTTGCTGTTGCCGGGTTTCCAGAGTTCCTCGCTTCTCTTACTGCTCCTCCTCCCGCATCTTCTATTCCTAAACCTTCCTCTCCCGAACCTTCACCTTCCACAGCTTCTTCTCTCACAGTTGTCCTTCCTTCACCTGTACCTCCTCCGGCCGATGGTTTGGTTTTTGCTCGCTTTCTGACCGGCGTCTTGTCTGGCTTCTCGTTCTTCTTGCGCTTTCTGGCAATCCCTGAGCCTCAGTCAGATTTCTTCTGGGAACGGAATTTGATAGGTTGTGCATACCTGGCACATCAACAACACTACTCGGTACATTCTGTTCGATGGCCTCGATCACTGTATAAATGTCCGCTGAGACAAGCTTTTCCACTTTCGACAGGCCTCTCTTCCTAGAAGTCCTCTTCACCCGAAATTGTATGGCATCCTGTAGTCAAGTACTGATGTCGCCTGCATCTCCACATAAGCCTGCAAGCTTGGCCAAACCCTCAAGAATAGCCCGCGACCATGTTGTTGGGTGCTGCTCTTGTATAATAACGCTCCAAGGCCAAGCTCCAGTACGCCGGTAGAACTGCCTAGTGTAGCGTTCGATATTGACCTTCTGGTTTTTGGAGCAGTCTAATTTCTCCTTATCAATTTTGAGACTCTCTTCCCATTGCTTCAGGGATGTATGGGTCTCTTTGTATAGCTTGTCTTGACTGACGATGTTGCGAGCTATTTCGCATTGTAATTGCCCTTCTTCAATCGCTGGCACAGAGTCATGAATTATACTCTCGCACGTTGCAAGTCTTTCCCGACGAGATTTTAGAGTTGAGCTTTTCCTTAAGCCGATTCTTAAATTCGCGGGCAGAGGGAGGAAGACATTGTTCAACTGGGACAGTAAGAATAAGTAAGGTAGCGTAAAGACGACGTGTATCGCTGATCCTGCCTACCGTTCGAGACAGTCATAATGATGTATAACAACGATCGCACTTCTCGGAGGCCTTGTGGGAACGAGCAGTGTTACCTTACCGACTCTCGTCCACGGCTCAATTCCCTCTCGCTAGCCAAGTTTAACGACGTCCCATGTTTCAGTCGTAATGCATGAAAAGAAGAACCAAAGAGAAGTTAGGGGTTGGGTGAAGAAATTTGAAATTCAAGGCACACCAACGGCTAGCAGCCCTATGTCACCCTCAGCCCTATGCATAGGAACAGTGGGAAAATATTTGTCGACAGTTCGATCACACTTTATTATCACTATTACTCTCCTATATCAATGAGATCTACCATAACTAATCCAACGCTCTGCGTACGGGACACTGCTCTGCGTGCACCACACCACTTTAAGCACTTTTGGAAACCACTCCCCTTGGAGTTTGTCCTCGAGCGAATCCATAGCTGAGCTGGGTGAAGGGTGATCGTGTGGTAGAGCCTTGTGCTGACCCACAGGCCCCGTTCGCTGAGCCCCATGCTTGGAGCCGACTACAAGCTACAGACGAGGATGTAGTGAGGTCCTGGTAAGACCCCATCAACCGCTTAATCGTTCTCTAAGAACATACTAGACTAGTCTCTTTTTCTCTACCTGCGATAAACATTCAACGACTTGAGGCATGGAGAGACATTGGATGTACTATGGTGATAAGCCCTTATTTTTCATCATGATACTGCAGACTGAAGCTGATCCGGCTTATGCTAGGACTCTCTGCCGTCTACATCCTCTTCTTCTCTTCCTGAGGGCGATTTTTCACACCAAGAGGCGAAGGGCTGGTCGCGTCTGATCGGGCAAGAGATAGATACTCAATACTATGCCGTGAACGATGATTCGCGTCACCGGCCCCTCGAAAATTGTCTACAGTCTACACGCATCCTTCCGACGCGCTTCTGCAGTGAATGCTACGGGTGGATTTGCTCATGTTACCCTTGCAGTCGGTTTGGTAGGTCATACCTCTTACTAGGCGTGTAGCCTGCTTTGGACGTGACCAAGGGATTCGTCGAGGTTTCCGATGAGTAAAGCATGAAGACGGTGCTGTTGTTGCGCGGAAGCAGAGGTTGTTACCAGTCCTCGGCCTGATAGTGTATAGCATCATCGCCACGGTTACAAGTGCTCAGAGCTCGTCCAAACCAATTTCTTACCGGACCATCAAGCCACTACCACCAGAGGCCTGTCGAATGATTTAACTCAAAGTCAGACCGCGTGAAGGAGTAAATAGTCATGGACCGGGGAAACCATTGTCTCACGAATTGGCAGAAACCGTCTGATAACCTACTTCACCGGCAAAATATTTCAACCGGCGGCAACAGTATCAGTGGCAACATGAGCTTAAGAAGGCGCAATACCTTGAAGACGACGGACTTTCTAATAAACTGGAAAGTACCTCAATGCTCCTAGGATCTGCCGTCCACGCGGGAGAGCTCATCCTGAGCAAGAAAAGAATCCTTATTTAATAACTACATGACTTGGAAGTACGATCAAATGTATTCTCGAGCAATGATGTGCTACGCTGGCATAGAGACTGAGGGATCGAGAAAGGATCTTGCCAGTGTAATTACTCTCCTCTTTCTCCATCACGACTTTCACTTACAGGAAGAATTGGTAAAGCATTACAAGATATCCGTGTCAACACTACGGAGACATGCGTACCTTAACGGATTCCTCCAGCGTGGGCATTTCAGAAGACGATGCGGAGATCTCAAATACCTGCTGAATACCTGATAAGTGGACACAAGAAGGAATCATGGCCTGGCCATACAATAGGATCGCTTCAAGTCACGCAGACTACTGTACTATGCATTGGAACGGCCATCATCTCTCCAGGCTCTCTCGGCCTATATCGCATTGCTATGGCGTTCCTTGTAGCTAAGCCAACTGCTAAGACCCGCCTTCAGTCTCTCGACGTTCTTACCGTCGAGCTCCCTCGGCTAGTCACATTGGAAATGTAATCACTTGGCCTTCTCTCCGTAGAGAGCAGGGGCGATGAGAATACCTGGGATTCGATGCAAGGGGATCAAAGAGGGTTCGCGGTGGGAAAGCTCTTGTGAAATCTATCAGCTTAGGTTCGATCACTTTGTGACCTCCGCGAGGAGCTCTAGATGATCCACCGCATTTGGCATGACTAAATCATGACCGTCCTGGAGAGATTTCATTTTGAAGGCTCCTTTTACATCGTCCTCGAGCGTATGACTATTTCCCTGTGCAAATCGTCGCATTCCTCCCAGACCAGCGAGCAGGAACTGGCCGTCATATTGGGACAGTTAGATCGGTCGGACATGAAGTCACGAAGCATGTGCTGACTCTGGTAGATACTGGACGGTCTCGCATATCTTGCCTCGCAAAAACTGGAGCATGGGTCGTTATGCTGGGCGACGGTTCAGATCCAGATACTATTACCATGTCGCTCCCTCGCACAACAAGGGTATCTGAGACCTGAGGGCACTGAGCAAAATCGTGGACTTAATGCAGAAACATGTCAAGGAGAACGGAGTTGTCGATATCTAGAACTTGGATCATTAGCTTCCCGAGATCATGAATGCAGGGGCGAGTGGATCTCTGGGTTCCTATTGTCAAACATGAGAGGCAAAGAAAAATTGGAGGACATCATCTGGAATTTTGAAGACTTAGGGCTTCCATACAGGCGCATTCTCAATTTGACAACAAACCTTGCTCGATTGCCGCAAGCTCTCCCTGACGCCGCCTCCTGGACCACAACCTACTGTAACAAGCAAAAGCTCAAAGGTGGGAGAAGAGGTGGAGGAACGAGGTCAGAGAATATCAAGGTTCCGTTATAGTTGATAGCAAATAGCAAGGAAAGATGGGAATGTTCTCCACCACTACAGCAAATGATGAGAGTCATCTGTATTCGTTAGGGCTCTTGCAAGAGTCATTGGAGGCATGGCATTACAAGCGGAGACCAAGAATAGGAGCAGCACTAAAGTTTTGTAGAGAAGAGGGACCAGAGCTTCTCTGATCTTAACAGCAAGTCGCAAATGCTGAGCATTTTATGCCCCTACACATACGATCGCAACCCTTTCCAAGAGATAGCTCCACTAGACCGATGACAGCTTGATCGACCAACAACATTCTACTGTCACAGGCGGACGACAGAGCTCAAAGTGAATATATAGATTGCAGCAAGTGGAGATTGGGAATTTAGGCATGGTTAGCTACCACTGGCACAATAGGAGGAATAGTTCATGATCATATAAATACATAGACGCTTCTGCCACGATATCGCCAATTCCATAAGATCCTCCCTCAATCCATGACTGTCACAACGGCGAAAATGAAAGGCGGTGGTCTGGAACAAGTGGAGGTCTGAAGCATGTAGATGATCACGGTACCTTTTATGAGGTCGTTTGGCAGAAGAAGAGGAGCTTAAACAAACCCTACGAAGTTTCCCTTCCATCCCCTACGATTGCATCGCTATTCGAATGGCCTGTCCAATCAATGATAAACTACCATGGTAGGCGGAGGTCGAGGGTTTAACGATGCGGAGGTCTGGAGGAAAAAACATTGGCACAAGAAAGTGGAGGCATTGGACGAGAATAATGTCCATATGTAACTTGATCTATGGGTCAATAAAGGCTTTCAGTTAAGGAAGTATTTAGAGATAATGAGGGAAAGGTTGTTTTTATCGTTCGCCTTTCAAGATCAGCGTGATTCATACTTTTGCTTTCCAAGATACACTTATAAGTATGATTCCTAAGATACATTTGATGCTAAGGCAATCTGAAGAACCCGACCAGTGCTGTCTACCGTGTAGCTCCCCAATGGCAGCTCCGTGACACCGTGCCCAGGATGCTTGGAGATCGTGAGGGTGTTCATCCCGTCGAGCCGCAGCCGACCTCTTATCTCGTTCCCAATTTCTTTGAACCTGGGTTGACTGAATTTGCATTCCTAAGTTTTACAACTGGTTGTTGAGGCCAAACGCCCCAACATTGCCGTCTTTGCTAATCATAATATGACGAAAACAACGTTATAGGGCTGCAGGTTGTCTATTCTAATCAGCCTCCAACCAGACTTTACATCAAGTCCGTGTCATCCTCCGCTTTAGGATACGTCTTCGGGTGGTCCATTCGTAGCGGCTTTGATCCTAATGTGAAGACTTTCATGCGCATATTATCAAGAAAGGCTGATATTGACGTGCTTAAGACCAAGTCGGCCGTGATAAGGAAATACCCTAGCTATGCTTCCGTCTCAAGACATTCTATAACGCTTATATTACCGAAAAGCTGGAAAGTAGGCTGAAAGGTATCTAAATTATAATTGAGGATGCCGTAGCGAACAAAGCTCTTTATATCTTAATGTACGCATGATTGTATAGGGTAAGTGCTGACGGACGCTTAAGTTGTCGTTCCTACTCGTTCTCTGGTAAAAGCTCGCGTTCCTGCTCCTCTCGAAGTGTTGCGTTGTTGAACGACGCTAGCTCGAATTCTTGACACTTAGCCCGAATGGCATTCAATTGTGTCTTCTATTTAGAGAGTGATTTCTCCCGCCCGTTATATAACAGTACTTGTTCTTCTAATCGTTGTTCCCTAAATCCGTATCGATCCTAAAGACTTTGCGCCTCAACTTCCAGCAATGATTCTGCCATCTCTAGGGCAGAGCCTTTGCCTCCACCGGTTATCCAAATACCCACGACCAAAGATGACAGCAATCTCACGCTTGCCCCTCAGCGAGTGCTCCCGACCTCAATCTTTGGAGGTATATGTAGGGAGTACCCCTCCAGCGAGTACTCCCCCGCATCAGAGGCAACACCAGCACCAAGAACCTGGCTCGAATGGCAATCGCGAATGGGGCTGTTGATAGAATCCGGTGCAACTTGTCCGTCTTGGATTGCACGAACATTCATTTTCCTTAGGAAGTCCTGCACCTTGTCCCATGAATTGCTCTGCAGCTCGTACTGACGTCCATTTGCGCCAGCAGCCGTCAAGCGTTCAACTGGAATCCCGTACACTCCATCCATCTTGACATAAGACTTCTTCTCGGTATAAGTCCAAGCGTCCCAACCATTACACAATTTCAGCTGAATTCCACTATGTTGATTCTTCTTCGACGGATATATGGGTAGGTAGTCGATGTACTGTAATGTAGAGGCGGCACTGGATGTGATCTGCTCATAATAAATATCACTCATTTGCACTGCATGCCCAGCGTTAAAAAGATACTGACAGAGACTACCTTGACCCAATTCCATCGATCCGCCCATCCAAGTACCATGACCATGTGACCGCGCGCCGCCTTGGGCAGGCAAGCATCGGTCGTAGCATAATGCTGACTTATTCCTGTTTGTGAGAGGACTGTATAGAATTTGCCGTAGGGCAGGTTTTGGGAGCGCATGGTGAACAAACAGCTCGAGCTGGAGACTAGCTTGCGGTAGACACGCTGACTGCACAAGGTGTCACTGTGCGTTTAGCGTGGCCTACGGCAGCGCATGTTAAGCAGTAGGACAACTTATACAGGAAATATAAAAACCAAAAACTAAAAACTAAAAACTAAAACGCGTAACTATTAACTATAAGATAGTATATAGATTATCTAGATATAGCCTTATAAATAAAAGTACTATTTTTAGATTTTTATTATTTTGTTTTATATATAGTCTTTATAATAATTTAAATAATAATAACTCTTAAAATTTTTAATATATAATAATAAATACTTATAATTAAAAGTTAAAGCTTAATAAATAAAGATATCTTTATATAATTAAATATTCTATATATAATTTATATAGATATATAAATAATAAGTTAAGTAATAATTTCTAAAGATTTAAATATTTATAAGAAAGTATTTATAATTAGAAGTTAAAATTTAATAAATAAATATATCTTTTTATTATTAAATATTCTATATATATATAATTTATATAAAGATATAAATAATAAATTAAATAATAATCTTTAAAGGTTTAAATATTTATAAAAAAATATTTATAATTAGAAGCTAGAACTTAATAAATAAAAATATTTTTTTATTATTAAAAAGTTAGATTATTTATATAATAAACTTTAATATATTAACTTATATAAAGTCTATATAACGTAATAATTATAATAGTAGATAGAATATTAAGTAAATTATATTAAAAACCTTAAATTTAACCCCTTATATAATAGAAAAATAATAATGAAAATCTTTAATATTTAAATATTTTATATTAAAAAAAGAGTTTATATTTTTCTAATCTATTATATAATATATAGATATTATTATAATATTTAATATATAGCTATAGTTAATAATATTCTTATTCTTAAATTTTTTTTTTTTTAAATTAATAATAATTATATATAAAACTATAAATTATTAAGAATTATTAATATCTATAAATTTACTAAAGGTATTTAGTATTTAAAATTTTAAATTAATTAAAATAATTATAGTTTAACGTTACTAGAAATAATATATAGTTATTAATAATAATATATATTAATAAAATTAATAATCTTTATTAAAATAATTTTTTTTTAATTATTAATTTCTAGTAATTATAATATAATAATAATAATAATATAAATATCTTATAAAAAATTACTTTAAAAGATTAAATTAATTATAATAAATAAAAAAGATTATTTAGAATAGAAAAATATAAACTATTAATAATAAATAAAAATTAATTATAAGTTTTATAGAAAAAGAAAATTTATAAAATTTAAATATTAAATTAAAATATTTAATATAACTAAAATATAAAAATAGAAATTAATAATATTTAATTATATAAAGTTAAAAATTACTAAATTAAAAATTATATTCTTATTTATCTTTAAATATTATTTATTAATAATTATAATAAACTATAGCTTTAAGTAGATTTTATAAATAATATAAATTTTAAAGAAGAGGTAAATTATTTTTACTTTTAAATCTTTAATAATTAAGTAAATTTTAACTAGAATTCTTCTAATAATAATAGAATCTAAGATAATAAATTATTATTTATAAATAAGTTTTATATAATTATATACTTTATTATTAATATTTTTCTTAAAGAACTAGTTAACTAGATATTCCTTATTATCTAAAAATTTATTTTCTTTATTAAAGATTTTATTCTAATATTCTATTATTTTCTTTTTTTTAATTAAAGGTATTTTTTTCTTTTATTTAATAATTAATTATTTACTTATAAATATAAGTTCCTTTTTAATCTTTAGAGAAGGTTTATTCTTTAATAGAGTTTTATTTTTTTTCTAATATTTATATTTAGCTTTAAAAGTAGAAGTTTTCTAGAATTTATATTTTTTTATAGAAATTAGAATTATAGCTTTTTCTTTAATATTTAATTAATTCTTAAAATTCTCTAATTCCTCTTTAAGATTTTTATAAAAAATATTAATTACTAAATATATATATTTCTAATTACTCTTTCTAATTAAATTATTATAGATATTAGTAATTATATAATAATTATTTATAAAAGTAAAATAAGATATTTTTAAAAATTTTTCTTTTAAATTATTTTTTATAATTTAAGTAATTTATATATATATTATATTAAGACGATATATATAATTCTTTAATATTAATTTTATATTTTTTAAAATTTTAATAAAGTACTTTTACTTATAATATTAATTAAGCTTTTAATTTAAAATATAAAAAATCTTACTAGCTAAAAAATAATTAATAAAAATATTAAATAATATTAAATAAACTTATTAATTATATAATTATATAAATTTATATAATCTAGTTTATAATCTTCTAAAGTAAATAAGATATAATAAAACTTAATAATATTTATATTTATAATAAAGACTTTAACTTTCACTCTATTTAATTTATAATCTTTAATATTAAATTAATTCACGATTATATTAATACTAGTATATAATTTTACTTAATCCTATATTTAAATCTTATAATAAACTTTCTATTAATTATATTTTTTAATAATTTCTTAAACTCCTTAAATCTATAATTTATAAAATTTTAAGAAAATAAAGATTTTTTATTTAATTATAAATATCTTCTATTTAATCTCTTATTTAATTAAGATATTAAAGAATTAAATAAAAATAAAACTTATTAATATTAAAATTATATAATAAGATTATAAAGTAGCTATAAAAGTATTTAAAATTAAGTTAATAATATTAAATAATAAACTTTCCTAATAAATTATATAAAGATATAATAGATATTAATTCTTTATTAATAAATAATTATAAATACTATAAAAATTAAAAAATATTTAATTACTATCTTAACTAAGTTTTCTATAAAAATAAATAAATATTAATAGCTTTTTAATTTATAAAGTCTTTATATATAGAACTTACTATAAAGAAGATAGTTAATAAAATTAGAAAAATAATAAAAATAAATAGAAATAAAATATATATAAATATATTATATTATTAATAATATAATAAAACTATTAAATAATATAATTAATAATATAATAAAACTAGTAAATAATAATTAAAATATTTTAGAATAAGTAGTTATTATACTAGGATTTTAATCTAGAAAACTAAATTAATATATTTTAATATAATTAAAATTAAGCGTTAATTACTCCTAAATAATTTATATAATACTAGAATCTTATTAATAAATAGATAAAAAATATTTTATTTCTCTATCTAATATACTTATTAAATAAATAAATATAATATAATTATTAAAATATCTCGCTTATAATATCTAAAATACTTATTTTAATAAATATAAATAATATAATTATTATAATATCTTATTTATAAATAGAGTTAAAAGTAATTAGAAGTTTCTTAAATAAAATAATAAAATTTATATATTATTTTCTTCTTTAAAAAGCTCCTATTATTTTATAAATTTATTATTAAAGAAATATTATAATTATTTTATTTTCTTTTTTTCTTCTTTACTAATTTATTTAATTTCTTTTATTTCTATTAAAGGTATTTATATATAGCTATTATAAAGTCTTCTAAAAGTTTTTAATATAAAGTTAATATTACTAGCCGTAAAATAAATATAAACTTCTTAAAATAATATATAATAAATAATAATATATATTAAAGTATTATTAGCTTTAATAGTTAAAATATTTAAAGTATTTAAATTAAATCTAAACTCTCTTATCTTTATATAGTAAAATTCTAGAGTTACTAATAATAAATATTTATTAATATTATATAAAAACTAATTTAAAATATATTTATAAGTATTTTAATTAGACTTAAGATCTTACTCCTTATTATTATAGATTTAAAAATATTAATATAAAAACTATAGTTTATTAATAAAAATATATAAATAATTCCTTTATAAATAAATTTTATAAATATTTTAATTTTCTTAAAACTTAAAAATCTCGCCTTAAAGAATAAGTATATAAATTATTAAAAAGATAATTTTATAAAACTATTCTTCTAATATATAACTTCCTTTTTATAATATTCTTTTAAAAAAATCTAGTTATTAAATAAGATAGTTATCTTAAAGCTAAGTTTATTAAATCTTAATTTTCTAATTAACTATACTTTTACTAAAGATATAATAGTCTTAAAAAAATATAGACTTAAATTCTTTATTTAAATCTATTTAATTTCTTAAAGTTATTTATATATTTTAATATATATTCACTATAATACTTATTTTTAATTCTTAATCTAATTATATCTTAAGTAGTATTATTCTAGTTTTTTTAATAATATTAAGATATTATCTACTTATATTAATATTAATATATATAGAAACTCCTATATAAATCTAGATAATATATTAAGAATAAGTATTAATATAAATATAAATTTAAATACTAAATTAATTTAACTTAAAATAATTATTAACTAATTATATATAATTAAGATTTAAAGGATATTATTATATCTTATATCTATTTATTTATATATTTTATAAGGTAACTTTCTAGAAATTAACTCTTTTTATAATATATATTATATAATTTATTATATATATTTACTTATCTACTTCTTAACTATACTACTAAAGATATATATAAAGATTTTAATAACTAAAATTTATAATAATACTATTAACTATAACTATTTAAATTCTTTTTTATAATTTTTAATTTTAAATCTTCTAATCTAATAAAGCCTGTCGTCGTCTTAAATTAAATTTTTTATAAAAATATTAAAAGGAAAAAAGGCTTAATATAATATTCTATATTTATAATAATATTTAAATCTTTTTATCTATTATCTAGCTCTAGTAAAATAATAAAAGAATAAAAGTCTTAGCTTTATTATTTAAGATATTATTAATATATTAAAAATTTTTAAATCTCTATACTTATAATTATCTCCTAAGAATATATTAATTATATTTAATTCTTTTCTTATCTAATATCTTAATAATATATACTTAAATATAATCTTAAGTATATATTAACTTAATTTAATAGCGATAGGACGATATATTAATAGTAGTAAATATAATAATACTAAAGCTTAATAGAATAAAAAGTAAATTATAATTATAGGTAGAAAATAAGAGATAAAGAATATAATATTTTAGCTAATTACTTATTAAGTAATATTAAGAATTTTAATTAAATTTCTATTATAATTACCTTAATAAAAAAACTATTTAAAAGATTTAAAAGATATAAACTTAATTTATATAAATATAAACTATAAGTATAATTTAAAAAGATTAAGTAGTTTAATTAACTTCCTTATTATTACTAATTATAATAGAAACTTATAATAATTTATTAAAATATTAAAAAAACTTTAGAAATATTAAAAAGTATTAATATATATTTACTTATTATTAGTTAAATTATTATAATAAAGATATTTAAAAGAAGCCTTCTTATTTCATATAAATATAAAAAATATTTAATAAGAAGAGTAAGATCTTAAATAAAACTTTTATTTATTAATAAAAAGTTTCTAGTATTTAGAAAAGAAATTTATAATTCTAACTTTTATTAAATATATACTTATTTACTTTATAGAAGTCTTTATAAGAACTATTCTACTTAATTAAAATATATATTAGATAATAAATATATAAACTAGTTTTATATAAAGTTTTATAATATAAAAAATAAATCTTATATTATATATTTAAACGTCTATATATAAATTTATATATTAATATTTTATAACTTTTAAATAAGATTATAAAGAAGGTTATAAAAAAAATAAAATAAAATTATATAAAAAAGTCTTTATATTTAATAATAATAATATTAACTTATTATCTTAAGATAATAAATAAAATAATAGTTTTAATAAAAACTTTATATAAATTAATCTATTAATTATAAAATACTTATTATATTCTAATTTTAATATTAAATTAATTAAATATTTAAATAAATCTATATATATTCTAAGATTTCCTACTCCCTTTTTAATTATATTTATAATAATACTAGAATAAAGATTCTAATATATTAAAATTAAAGAATAATTTAATACTCTATAAAATTAATTCTCATTATATAATATATTATATATAAAGTTAAAAATTAAATTTAATTAAACTTTAATCTTATCCTTCTATTATTTATAAAGTAAATCTTAAGTAAAGTATATTATCTTAAAATTAAATAAAAAGAGTTCTAAAGAATTATAAAAAAATAACTTTAATAATTATAATAAAAGTATTTAAAGGAATATAACTATCTTTAATAAATAAACTATCTTATTATAAAGTAAACCTTAATTCTAAAATATTATTAAAAGTTAAAAAGTTATTTATAGTCTTAATATTTCTTAATTTTATTAAAGTATTTTTAGTAAAAATAATAATAATATATATCCTTCTTCTTTAAGAGAAAGATATTACGCGTATTAAAAAATAAATTAATAAATTAATAAGTATATTTTTATATATTATAGTTAATATATAAGTTCTTTATTAATTTCTAATAATTAAAAATAATTATTTAGTTATTAACTTAACTAACTATTAAATAACTCTAAAAATAATACTTAAAAAAAATAAATTTAAATAAGTAGACCTTATTATATTAAAAGTAATATATAAAGTTTACTTAAAAAATATTTATAAGATTTATATCTTTAAATATAATATTTATAAGTTTTAGAAAATTAGTTTTTTTTATTATAATAATATTTAAAAATAGCTCTAGAATAGATTATATTAAAATTAATTTATTATATTTTTAAATAGTAGATATAGATTTTATAATTATAATTAATTATTTATTTTAAATTAAAAACTATAACTTTAATCTATATATTTAAGAAATAATTATTTAAATATATAATATTATTAACTCCTAAAAATAACTTATATTATTAAAAGGTCTAAATAATATAATATTAATATACTTAATAAAGATAATAGTATATATTCCTTTAAAAACTTAATAAATATTATAATACTTAAAGAAATAAGTAAAAAACTAATAAAAAAATAATTAGTATATATCTAACTATATAAAAAGCTTAAAAAATAATAATTAAAGAAACTATTCTATAAATATAAATAAAATTAATTAATAGATAAAGTAAACTATATACTAAATTATTATTAATAATTATATTAAAACTATCTATAGAGATTATTATATAATTAATATTTATATAATATATTTTATTAAATATAAACTTATCTATTATAAAAACTATAATAATAATAATAATTAAAAAATTATTTAAAAGAATATAAATATTATATATTAACTTTTTATTATAAATATTAATCGCTTAATATATAATATATTAATATATCTATTATATAATTCTAATATTAAAACTTTAAAATATAAACTATCTTTTTTTTAAAGTAATTTATTTATTAATATATAACTTTAATAATTAATTTATTATTATTTTTATTAAATCTTCTAGGAAGATATATATTATTATTATCTTTTTATTTTTATAATATTTTTTTATCCTTATTTTAATTCTATTATTATATTTTATTAATAAAATTATATATTTATATTAATTTATTTTATCTATATATTATTATTATTATAATATATTTTTTATTAATAATATTTTAATTTTAATAATATTTTAATCTTATAATACTCTCTCTTAAAGTATTTTTTAATAAAGTAAAACTTTTAATTTTTCTTCTTATTCTTTAAATTATTTTAATAGTTATTTTATTATATATTATTTATTTAATATTTATCTTTTATTATTAATACTAATATATTTCTATAATTTATTTACTTAAAATTTTATAATAAAGATAATAATTTAAATATTACTTTAATACTATAAATCTTAATTAAATTTAGTTATAACTTAATAATAAAGATTTAACTATTTATTATATCTTTTAATCGCTTTATATTAATAAAGTTTTAAATTTAAATTCTAAAATATATAATAAAACTAATTCTAAAAAAAATTATTATTTATTAGAAGTATTAATATAAGTATTATTATTATATATTATAAGCTTAGGTTTATATTATTTTTTTTTTTATATAATAATTAACTATTTAGTATACTAGATAGCTAGCTATATAAGCGAGATAGTAGTAATAATAGTAATTTAATAGTATTAACGGTTTTTAGTTTTTAGTTTTTAGTTTTCCTGCATGGGTTGTCCTACTGCTTAATATACGCTGCCGTATGGCCTCTTCGGGCAAGGCGCCGGACATCGCCCCACCCGCCGCTTTCTCCATCTCCAAGGTACCTTATAAACACCTGCACCCCTCGCTGTTTTCCCACTTCCCCCTTCATCTTTCTTCCACATCTCCCTGCCGTCCCCTCGCTCCTTCTCGTATTGCTCGGTGCCGGAAGAGCACAAGAGTCGCAACAATCGGACTTAAGACTAGGTGAAGACAAGGGTGCGAATACCGACAGCAGCAGCAGCGTCCACTCTAGAAGCGACGGCTCGACTTCTGAGCAAGGCGAGAGGCACTACTCCCTCAACACTTCACGGACTTCTGTAGCAGGCTCAGAAGCTGAGTACGACCCTTAAAACCCCCATTAGCAGATCTTAGCACTAACCAGATAGCGCCTATCTAGACATTGCATCCTCCGCGAGAAGACAGAAAATCCCATCTTTCATCCTCCTCCTCCTCCTCTCCTTACTACTCTCCTCTCGTTGACATACGACTCAGAAATCGGCCTCAGAAATATCAAGCCTCGTCGCTCCTATAGGGAGGAAGAGAATAGAGACAAAGGAGGAAGCTGCAGTACAGACAACGTCATCCTATACTCTCTCCGATGGCCTATTACGTTGCCAAATCCTGAACCATCCCTAGTTTCGTAGCGGTCTCCGCTCCGAGAAGACGCCGTAGGACCAGTGACAGATCCGGCTAGCTCCGCATGGATCAAGGACTTCGATCAGATCGTAGTCGTTGAGTGATCCACCCCATCCGCCCTTGAATCTAGGAACCGTAGGAGTATATCCCTCTCCGCAGACAACGGGAACATCACCAACCGAGGATATGGACGGTCCTTTGCCAGCCAAATCGGCTTTGATGGGGGTTGATAGAACTGAATAGAATCCAATTTGATCAATGTCATTGTGTCTCAAATGCAGATAAAGGAGCTCTGTATGGAGTTTGAAGTTGGAAATCCGAGACGCTCAGAGAATAGGGCGAGATGAGGATTATATGCGCTTCTGAGTCGTGCCCACAGCGGCTGTGCCGTGCCTGCACTCTCTCCGACCAATGACCATGGAAGACGTCATCCCAGTACCGTCTCCCTCATTCTCGCACCTGCTGCCTGATCCTCTCCAACAGCCTCAAGCGCCGATTTCCATTCATCTGCCTTACACCTCGCGGTACACGCTGGTGCAGTCTCTCGACCCTTGTTGTTTCGCATTCAATCCACATCCTATATCGGCCGAATCTTCACTGGGCCCCTCGGAGATGTCCAACAGTCGGGCCACCTACGGATGTTGAGCCTGTGACAGCCATGGACGCCACGGACATTCGAGGTTCCTCCAAGCGCACAGCCGACAGTGCAGGTTTGAACAAGGGCGGAGAAGGTGTATACAGGTTGGAGAAGGCCCGGCTTGAAGGTCAGTACGCAGGTACCAGTCTCTACGGGTGCGTTTAATGACACCAGAAAGACGCGATTGTGATCGACAAGATAGATAATACCAATGATAATTTAAGTGACCTTGATTTCGCATGGATCCGATCGCAACCTAAGCCTGTCTTCAGACGGCCTCCCTTTTCGCGAAAATTCCCGCAACACAAGAAAATAAGAAGCTTAAGTGGATCCAGTGAAGTTAATAACACTCAAGGTATGCCCCCCAGTGCATTTCTGACCGGTACCCAGGATTTCTACTAACGTATTTCAGATGACCCTCTTGTGGTGGAGGATGATGACGAAAAGAATGACGAAACTAGCGCTTCTACTATTAGCGTATACACAAAGGTCGCGAATCCTTGGCGCGCGAAAAAGTTTTTTTCACATATCTATTCACGACCTTTGACTAAATTGCATATAAAGTAAAATATATAATAAAGCCCTTTTTTATACCAAATTATTTTTTAGTTTAATATTATTTATTAGTCCTATATAGCTCTATAATCATCTCAGCTAAAAAAAAAAAATTGTAAATTTTTTTTGGACTTTTTTAAATTTTGTATAGTGATTTAGTGAGCGGGTGTGTGAAAAAAACTTTTTCGCGCGCCAAGGATTCGCGACCTTTGTGCATACGCTAATAAGGTTACGAGCGTCGAGTCTGAAATTGGCACCCTACACTATCAAAGCTCCTACGCGAGGGAACAGCCAAAGACACATGGTTGCTTGAGTCTTCTCACTACCAAACCTACCCCCTCCCCGATATTGATCATTCGATCTCTTCTAGTATCGTACTATCCTGGGACCGAGTTGAGCAAGCTATCTGTAGAGATGATGAGGGATTAACAGCAACCATTTATTCTTCTCATACTATCACCGCCCCTCCATTACCTATTGAGCGGCCTCGGGACTAAGGAGGTTTAATATTAAATAAAGAGAAATAAAAGATTATAAGAATCGTTTGTAAAAAATAAAGAGAAAAGAGCTATAAATATAAAGTATATTAGAAGAAAATATAGTTACTTAAATATAAGTTAGAAAATATATAGAAATTAATATAAGAATTTAAGATTAAATACTAAACGTAGCGAGGAAATAAATATAGAAAACTTATATCTATAGATAAGAGTCGATAATTATTAATTATTTCTTTTTATCTCTATAAAATAACTAAGGTTCTTTATTATTTAAATAAAATATTTCTTTCGCGACTATAATGAAATTTAAATAAGTTAAGGTATATTACGATTATAATAAATATACTAATAATTAAAATAAAGAGAAAATAATACTTTTTCATATTAATATATATTAATTAGAGAAATAAAGTAAATATAAGTAATAAGTTTTTACGTAACTTTATAAAGAATAAGATCTATAGAATATTATAATTATTATTCTTACTTTAATATTCTAAAGTAAAATACTTTATTCTTAATAATTATAATAATTATCTAGTCTTTACTATATCTTTCATTAATTTATTAAGATTTTTTAGAAAGTTTCTACTCTTCTCTTACTCTTTAGTAATAAGTTTATTAATACTACTTATTATTATATATTCTTTTCAATCTTTTAAAATAATATAAGTTTAAAGTTATATTATTAATAACTCTTTTATTATAAATTATATTAATAAACTAGAATTAAATAATATTAAGAGTTAATATAATATTAATAAATAAAGTTTACTTTATTTATATATTAAGTATATTAAAATATATAGTAGTGTTTTATAATACTATAATTTTTATTTATTCTTAAAATATTCTTTAATAATAATTATTAAGAATTATATTAAAGTTTAAATCTTTTTTAAATTATTTTATAATTAAGTATTTTTTATATTCTTAATTATATATTAAAGATATAAAGTTTAAGTTATTAAGTTATTATTTTATATTATTTATAAAAATAAGAGTAAATATATAAATAATAATTTTTATATTATTAATCTTTATTTTTATATTATTATTAAGAGTTATAAGTTTAATCTTAAGAATTTTAATAATATTAATAAACTTACTTCTATATAGATTAAAAATAAGTAGTAATATATTTATTCTTTATTTTTTTTCTCTCTAACTTAGTCTAGTAATTATAATATAAATACTAAGTATTAAATAATATATATTATAATAAAGTTCGAAGATATTAATAAAGGTTAGAAAAGAAATTAAGAAATATAATAATTTTACTAGATTTAATAAATATTAGTAATTATAAATATTAAGTTTTAACTTATTTTAAATAAGTATTAAAAGTTATAATACTTATAATTATCTAGTTTAAAAATTATAAATATTCTAAATAATAAAGTTAATTAAATAAATAACGATATATTTATTAAAATATATTTTATTCTCTTTATAATAATAATTATAATAAATATTTATTTTAAGATTAAGAATATATTTAATAGTAATATAAATAAATTTTTTATTTAAAATAATTAACTTCGTAATAATAAATATTAATAATATAAAATAATTAACCTAGTTAAATTTATAGTTAATAAGTATATAAAGTAAATTAATAATAACTTTAAATTCTTTAGAAATTATAATTAATTAAATAAAGTTTTTCCTAATAACAAGAATTTTATCTAAGTATAAATAATTTTCTAAAGTTTAATAAAAGTAATTTTTAATTCTATATATATAGTAAACTATATTTAATAGAAAAATAATATTAAAGTTATTTTTAATTATAATATATTTATTATTATAAGTTTTAATTAAAAATACTTTATTTATAAACTTATATAATTCTTTAAACTTATTAATAAAATATATTATATTAATATAAATTTTAGTTTAAAATAATAAAGATAATAATATAATCTTAAGTAAAAAAATTAAATTAAAGAAGTAAACTTTTTTCTTTATTATTTATATAGAATCTTTAATACTTTAAGTTAATAAGTAAAATATTATTACTAAGATTTCTTATTATTATAATTTTATTAATAGTAGCTACTCTTAAATATAACGCTTTAAGATAAAAATTAAACGCGGTAAATATTTAATTATATAAATATTATTAAGTAGATAGAATTTTTTTAAAAGATTAGAATAATATTTATAAGTTAATTTAGTTATTTAATATTATAAAGTAAATATTATAATAAATTTTAATATCTTACTTAATAATCTTAAATATAATATTTCTTCTAAAAAATTAATAATAAAGAATTATCTTAATAATAATATTATAATTATCTTTTTTTATTATAATATTATCTTATTAAAATTCTTTATAAACTTATTAATAGAAATTTTAAGTAATATAAAATCTATTAATAATTTAAACTTATATTTATTAATAAAATTCTTATATTCTAACGCTTTATATATTTAATTTTTAAACTTTATATTCTTAATTATAATAAGGATTTAATTTAAGATTATAATAATATTCTATAAATATTAATATATATATAAAATAAACTAGAAAGTAATTAATATTATATTTATTCTACTCTTTATAATCTTTTTTAATATCTTTAAAATATTATTTTAATTATTTTACTCTAAAAATTATAATAATTTTATTTTTTTTATATTTATTTACTTTAGTTTATTATTTAGTACTAGCTTATTATATTAAGATTAGTTTAATAATAATTAATTTTTAATAATAAATAAATAGTATAAACTACGTTCTAAGTTTATATTATTTATTTTTTAAAAATATTTTAATTATAAAGTATATTATATATTAATATTATATAATATAATAAATATAAATAAATAAATAGAATAGAAAGAAATTATATAGTTAAATATAAAAGTATAATTAAATAATAAAGTAAATCTTTAATAATAGTTAAAATATAATTATTAAAGTATAAAGATAAATAAAAAGTTAAGAGATTATATAAAAGCGTAAGAATAATATATTAATTCTTAAATATATTAAAGATTAAGTATATTAAGAAAAGAGAATATTATTACTTTATCCTTATATTCTTTAATTAGTTAAAAGTTATTTATTTATATTTATATATTAACTAGTTAAAGAATTAATTTAATATTATATATTAAATATTATTATTATTTATAGTTTATAATATAATAAACTATTAAAGATTAGGTATTAAACTAAATTAATAATTAAATTATAATATAATTAAATTAATAGCTATAAGAAAGAAAGTTATCTAAGAATCTTATTATTATTTATATATATTTAATAAGTAAGATCGCTAGACTTAATAAAGCTAGCGCTAGAATTATAATACTATTCTTTCTTCTAAATAATAATATTCTCGTTACTTTATAGCTTCCTTATATCCTCTTAATATAATAATTATTTAATATAATATTAATCTATTTATTCTATATATTTATTTAATTAATTAAAATATTCTCTACTTGTATCTATTATATCTATAAGTTTTTATGTATTTCTAAGATTTTGAGCTTTACTAAGCTTCCTTTCTTTAAAGGTTTAAATCTAAGTAATAATAATATTATAATAACTTTATATAAAATACCTTGTGAATATATACTTTAATATATTAAATAAGTTTTATTAAGTAATAATATATAACTATATATTAAAGAATTGAATTAATATTAATAAATAACCTACTATAGAATTAAGAATTAAAAATATTAAAAATATTAAAAAAAATATAATTATTACGTAGTAATATATAAGTAATAAAAATAATAACGTTTTATTTATTTAGTAATAAAACTAATCTTAATCTAGTATAGTTATTTCTTTATTAATATTAAGTAATATTAATAATTATCTATAGTAAAGAGCTGAATATCACGTTTATAAAACTTAATAATAGTTTATATCTATTCTTAATCCTTATTTCTATATAGATATTAACTTATACTCTTACTTACTAATATTAAGCAGCGCTAGTTATTTATAGCGAGAAGCTAAATATTACGCTCGTAAAATTTAATAATATTTTATTTCTATCCTATTTTTTATATAAACTCTTACTCTTTCTTTTCTTCTTAATAATATTAATTCTCTTATAGTTCTTATTTACTTAATATTTACTTATACTTATTACTACTTAATCTTAGTAATATTATATTTAATATAGTTTCTATACTTAAAATTCTTTCTTCTTTAATTTCTATCTTAATATTAAGTCTTTACTTCTTACTCTACGAGATTATCTTTAAATATTATATTTTATTCTTAATATTAAGCTATTACTCACTCTATAGAAATATCTTTAGATATTATATTTATCTTAATATTAAACTATTTACTTATTCTATTCTTATAGAAATACTAGATCTTTAAATTAATTTATAATATTAAGCTCTTACTTACTCTATATAGAAATATTAAGTATTTAGATTAATTTATAATATTAAGCTACTATATACTTAATTTATTTTTTAAAAATATTAAGTATTAAATCTCGTTAAAGATATTAAATATATAATTCTTTAAACTTTATAAAGCTATAGAAGAAAGAATAGTTATTAATATATTAAAAACTAAATATTAAATTGAATTAATAACTAGACTATAATATAATTAAATTAATAATTATAAGAAAAAAAGTTATTTAAGAATCTCGTTACTATTTATATATACTTAGTAAGTAGAGTTGTTAGACTTAATAAAACTAGCGCTGAAATTATAATATAAACTATTATATTTAAACTAACTCTTTTTATTCTTTATTATTATATTTCTTTATTTTAAATACTTAATCTTTTATAATTTATATTTAATGAATTTATTATATTTTACTATTTTTTTTATTATTTTCATCTAGGTTTTTAAATTTATAAATTTATTAATTAATATTATTAAATCTAATAAAAATCCTTATTAATATTATTTTTTTAAAAGTATATTATATTATTTACTTATATTATTCTTTATTATATTTTAATATTAATAACTTTATTAATTATCTAGTATAACTTTAATATACACGTTAAAAAAATTATAAATTAATTATTTTATTTTAATTATTTAAAAATCTTTTTATAGTTTTAAGCGAATTTTTATAAATAGTTTTATATTATAGTAAATTTAAAGTACTTTAAATATATTAATATTAAGAAGCTAGTCTTAATAGAATTATATATATTTTAAGTTAATAAAGATAATAAGTTTATACCTATAAAATTAAATTAAGAAATTAATTTTTTTTAATTAGTTTTTATTTATAACTTTATCTAAAAAGTATTTAACGTTACTTTTATTAAAAAGCTTAAAGTCTTTAAAAAAAATATAAAATACTTAATAATAATACTTCTTAATACTCTTAAGCTTATAGTATTTTATATTTTAAAATACTTTTATACTTTTAATTTATATATAGTTTTATTTATATTTAATAAAAGAATTAGTTTTTAATATTACTATATTAATATTTAAATAATAAGAATAATATTAGCTTTTTAATTATATTTTATTACTTTAATATTTAATATTATTATATAATAATACTTTAAATTAGTTTATATTATAAGTATTTATAATACTTTATAATACTTAAGAAATTTCTTAAATATTTAGAATTTATAATATATATAATAGTTAAATAAGTCTTAGTATTATAAAATTTCTTTTTCTATCTATTAAAATTATTAATAATATAATATAAGAAAGTATTTATAATTTTTATAATTTTTATTATTTTTATTATTTATTAATAGTATTAATTTTTCTTACTTTTAATATAAACTTTAAATTAAGTTATATCTTAATAAATTTATTAAACTCTACTTTTTAGATTACTAATAATTTTTATTAGAAATAGTTTTAATTAGTAATATTTTAATTTATATTTATTAAGAATAATATAACTTTCTTATTATTAAAGATTTACTAGAATATAATAAGATTATATTATTTTAAATATATTTATATATTATCTTACTTTTAATCTTTATAAACTTTAGTAATTAACCTTATAATTTAAAGTTAGAAAGATTAATAATAATTTATATTTTATTTTTTTTATCTTTTAAATTCTTTATCTAGTATATTTAGTATTTATAATATAACTTCTTATAATAAAAATATAAGAAAATAATATAATTTAAAAATAGAAGAAGAAGATATTATAAATTAATAAAGATATTATAAACTTGAATAATAATAATAGATTTTTAAGTTAAGATAATATTAAGAAATAAGATATATCTCGTATAAAACGATGAATAAAATAGAATATAGATTAGTTTTAATATATAAATTAATTAATAAAGAAGAAAGAAAAAATAAAGCGTTGTACGTAGAAGATATAAGCGCTTAGCTTAATAATAACTTAATATTAATCTAAGCGCTAACTAGATAATTATCGCTGTAGCGCTACAGCGATTCCGTAATAAATAATTAGTATATTTATATTAATAAAGTTATATATTACTAGATTTTTAAATAATAAAGATTAATTATATAATAGAAATAACTATATAATTAAATACTATTAATTATTAATTTAAATTTTAAGATAAATAACTAGTTAATATAAAATATTTATAATATACTTCTTTTATATAATTATTTATAAGATAAAAGTAAATATTAATATTAAAGCTTATATTTTTAAAGTAAAGCTTGAGAAAATACTTTAAATATTATTATATTTATCTTAATATTAATAAGAGTCTTATAATTATCTTAATACTTTATCTTTAATAAAATAAGTAATTAAAGATTAATTAAAGTATAATTAAATATATTTCTTATATCTTAATTAATAAACTATTAAATAATTAACTTAAATATATTTTTATAAAAGATTTCTTAGTTAATTATTATCTATTAATTTATATTTATTACGCTTAATACTATATCTTAATATTATATTTATTTTTAAGTAGTTAGATTTTTTTCTCTAAGCTAAACTTAACCTCCTTTATAAATTTTAATAAGTAAGTATTTATATAAAGTAAATACTAAAGTCTTTAAGTTAAAAATATATTTATATTATAATAATATAAAAATATAATATTATATTAATATTATCTTTATATAGTATTCACTATATATTTATAATTTATTTAGAAATAATCGCGTTTATATTAACTAAATATTTATTATTAATTTAAATACTATTAACTACTAGTTAAAGATTTTAGAAATTAAATATAATTTTATTAGTTTTCTTTATAATATTAATACTAGCTTAAAAATAAATAATATATTTTTTAATTTTATTAAAAAATTAATTTAAAAAGTAATAGAATTAAGATTAATAATATTAATATTTAATTATATATTAATTTTTTTATAAATATATTATATTTTATTCTTATTTTAAATTATTATTTTTTTAATAATTTAATTAAACTTACTTAATAGTTTTTTTTAAGTAATTAAAATAAAAAATTTTAATTATTTATAAAGTTATAACTAAGTATTATATAAAATATATTATTTAATAAAATTCTTTATAAATATTTTATTAAGAAGTTCTTAAATTTATTTTTAATATAATATTAATTTCTTAAGATAATTAACTTTTAATTAAATATTATTTTTTCTAAACTTATTATTAATAAATAAATACTTAATAATTTAAGATTTTATTTATTTCTTTAAGGTATTCTATTATATATATTATATATTAGAGTTATACCACTATAAAATTAATATTAACTTGAAAGGCTGACTTAGAGTAAAGTATACTCGATATCTATATCTCGCTGCACGTTAATTCCCGAAAGCAGTATATCATCGCGCTCCGGGTCTAGTCCTCCTACTAATGTCGCAAAGACTGTCCCTCTCGATAGATCCTGAATCGAAGAAAGTTCAAAACTGTTATCGATCTACCGAGTATAATGTAACGAGTTTACTTTGTATATCCTTCTATCCCCAGACCCAAGTTGAATTCCATTATCTCGTTGAGAAGGAGCTGTAATAGAGCGTCCTGTCGTCCGGAAGTACTCTCCATTATACCTTATTGTACGAAGTAGAGATCGTAGAGTAGGAAGACAATAGGAAAGGAAACCAATAGAAGGTTCGATACATATCTAGATAATTGAATCAGTGTAAGTCTCTGTTTAGATAGAAACTATTAGTCTTGTTTTCTTTTCAAATTCAATTCATTATAAAAGATTAGTGCCTACTTATAAAGAGAATCGATACGACTCACCGAGTAGAGAAAGACTATCTGAATAAGACCTGCGATAATAATATTAGATGTGATATTTATAGCTATTAATAAAGAATACCTTAAAGCTTGAATAGAGACTGTAACTAGTTTTAAGAATAAACTTATAAATCTCCGATTAGAAAAGTTATAAATAACTTTATCTTTTAAATAAAACTCGTTTAAAGACACTATATTATTTAAAGTAATAAACCGAGTATAATAATATTCGTAAGAATATTAAATATCGTAATGATAATATAGTAATATACTGTATTAATATATTTTAATAGAATAATAATATTCTAAAAGTTATAAATAGAATTATATAAAAAGATCTGTATTAAAACTATAGTAATTTATTATATTATAACGACGCCTCTAACTATCCTAGTAGCGAGTATGAATTTTAGAATAAAAAATACTCTTTAATAAAATAGAAGAATAGAGACTTTAATTACTATTAATATAAAGAAATATATGATTGAGGATATATATATTAACTAGATATATAATTTCGTTAGCGAAGTAAAGAGCCTACGAGTAGTAAAACCTAGATCTACAGATTTCGCGAGCCAAAAACGCACCTTGTAGTTTTGTGAGACATCGACCTTAGGTTCTACTGCTGTATGTTTTCCGACCCCAGCACGTTCGTCTGATGGAGTCTGATTTAGAGCTGGGACGTAGACGTTGATTAGGTAATATTACCAAGGATAATAAGAACGAAACCTCCCCAAGTCAAGATCTGGGTGTATATCAATCTGAGTATTCGAAGAATGTGATACCAGCGGGGCAAAACTCTTACCAAAGCCAAGAAACACACATAGTCGTCAGCGCCGAAGGAGGCCGGACGAATTCTTGTCGAGAAATAACGTTCAATCACCGATAATGTTGCTAGCACTATAAATGGTATAGTGTCCTTCAGCAAACCTAGCTGACGGCTTTCTTGGTCGCTCGCCGCTCTGTATAGAAGCTTAATATAGGGCATTATGGTAATGTCGTAACTAGAGCGTATATTAGAGGGTTGAAAACGTAGCCCAAGTCTCATTACGTAAGGTAATCTTATGTCATGAATGGACAACTCGTTAATATGATTGGTATAAAGCTGCAGCAAAGCATATACTCTTTATTCCTCCAGAGTGCTGTTCTGAGAAATGCTCCTTCCTGTTGTACTAGGGCAAGGACTTATGTGAAGTAGCCTTTCTCTTTCCCATGCCTGTCGGTTTGTCTTGCGGCGCAGCCATCATTGTATACATTCAGACGAACAAGCGAGGCCTTTTTACAGATCAGCTGATAATCTGCACCTTGGATGGTACAGAAGTTGAGCCTGCGTGTATGGCCGATTCGAAAGATTTACGGGCCCATGTTTGAGTCATGCATGCGACTGGTTCATGTAGTCAACAGCGGCAGGAAAACCAGTGTGTGTGAAAAAAACTTTTTCGCGCGCCAAGGATTCGCGACCTTTGTGCATACGCCAATAGTCAGATTTTCGGAACAGGTACCAATGGAGAAGGTCCAGAGTTTGAAGCTGAGAATCCTCCAGACAAAGAAACCGTTCACACCCTCACCGTCAGAATAGAGAATTAACTTCTTTGCAAGCGATCATTATACAGATCTAGTCTCTCTCATGCTGAAAACGGGCTCAGGCTGAGTGATGTCCAATCTCTGCCCATGTTCACCAATCGCATCAAGAGTACATTAAGGTCATGCATCTATAGATTGAGATCTGCGGATTTCACTTTGAGCGGAGAAAGAGATCTCTTACCTGCACGAGCTTTTTGCCTATGACCTGCCTTGCTGCACTGAGATTACCCTACAGCTCCTTCATCGACTAATCTTGTCCGACGGCGGTGTCCTGCAAATGAACCCACTTTAAGGTATTCCAATTAAAAGCTGATGGTCCAACTAAAAAATGTCCGACACCCTCAAAATCGAAATTTTAGCAATAAAAGCACAGAATGCTGGTCAGCACCCTTGGAAGACTTTCGGGTAATCTTGTTATGATGGCAGTCAAGGAATCGCACAAATGCAAAAGATCGATAGCCTCGACAGATATGGGATGCTTGTGTTCGCTACAGCATAGAAGGATTATTCAAACCCTGCTTCCCCTTGCATGAATTTCTGTGTTCTGTCTTTACAGCACTGCGGAATGCTATTGACTCTTCGTAGTTCACCGTCACACCAAACAATCCTGCGGGTAGCAATCCGCAAGACCAATTAACCACCTGCCCTCAGATTCAGTATTTGGAAATCGATTCAGACGCACGCTTTTTCGGGAGAGGGATCCGTTGCGGCGCAGCTAGACCCTTCTTTCGCTTACCACATAGATGGGTCACCTATCAACCGTACGGAGAACGATAACATTAGTCTTGATTTGCGCTAACCGTTTTCGTAAAAGCCCTAGCCCTAACTTTAGACGGGGCACCTAGAGCATGCCTGTGTCTTTCGGGGTGCTAAAGGGCCTAGACTATCGCCGTTTAGCGGGTCCTTTAGGCGAGGGGCCCCTAATAGGGAAGCTTACGGGGGACTTAGGGTCCCTAATCAACGGGTGTTGTCTAGGCACCCCTCTAAGGGTAGACCTATAGGGTTGAGCTCTTGGCACGCTAAAATCGTTAGAGTAAATCAAGACTTAGTTTGTCGTTCTCTGTATGCACCCCTCAACCGTATAGCCCTAGAGGGCTGATGCCTAGAGGCCCCTAAAGCTGGCCCCTTAGGAAATAAGATCTGCGCTGAAGAAACGGGGCTCCGGGGATTAATTCTATCGCCTAGGTGACCAACTTCTAGGGCATCTCTAGGGGGCTGTACGATCGAGGGCTGTGTACGGTTGATATTTCTAGGCGAACCCTTCTACAGCGGAGCCAGAGCTCCTGATGTAAAGATCGGCACCAATCCTCGCGTTTGGCAGTGTCACCATGATCAGGCTGGTATCGAGAGGCAAGGTAGCCTAATTTTGCCTCGATCATGTATTGGTGAAGAAATGAATGGACCTTCGGCCAATCAAGGTAAAGTCCGCTTATTCGTTCATAGTCGGTGCCGTGCCCTACGTGTACGGAGAAACATGTCAGTGGGTATAAACATGAATTGTAGCCCCCACTCCTCGGCACGTAATATGTTATTCGATGTGAGGTTGCGTGTTGAACTTTCATACTAGGGTTTCTTTCCTGCAAGTAAGGTGTGAAGTGTTTTCTTCCTTCACCTTGCAGATTAAGTTGCTGAGAACACGATTCTATCTGCTGTAATTGGTAAGTATGTGCGGGATACGCGCAATCGAAGTTGCTGGTGTATAAGATCTGCAGGAAACGGGATCCTCCTTCCAATGCAACTCTGCAGAAAACGGATCCGGCTGCATAGGGATTGCTATCGCTTTTTTCGAGGCAATTCTGCAGAAAACGGGCCAAAACTACTCTGACTTATCTGTGCGGAGTAGTGGTACCACTTATTCCTGCCGCTTTGCGGCGCAAACTGGCAGATCGCAGCTGAAATCGAGTCAAGCCTACGTCTGTGTTGTTAAGTAGGTGTGAAACTCGGTAGGTATCAGTCTGGCTGCCCGCATCGGACGTGATGATTTGTCGAAATCGTAGATTAGGGTTCCAACATGTGTACTTTTTGGACTGTAAATGCGTCGTGAATTGATGATAATCAATCGACTATGGCGAGAGTATTGTGGTCCAGTCTAGAGCGAAATCACAGAAAATTTTAGCATTTGGTCTGCTATCACTAATCTACTTTAGGTGTGGTGGTTTCTTAGGGCCCGGGCGCATGGCCTTAGGGGCCCATTAGGGGAGTGTTTTTGGTGAGGCGGATAGGGATCATTAGTCAGCCCCACAATCGTTTTTGACAACCACATCGAAAGTAACCTCAAGTAGGACAGCCATGAATCGTCTGTTGTAGCAAGACATTGCTTATCAAGTTCAGACTCATCGAGAGCGTGCAATCTCTCAAGTACAACCGCCTATATCTGTTGTTTTATCTTCTTGCCTCGCAACGTGACTGGGATCCCCCAAGCACTGCTGTCTCCGGGCGAAGTTGAAATTTCGACGGCACATGCGGAGGACTTAGCATAGTCGTTCCTCTTATGACAGCTAGCTTGACAAGCAATGCAATCACCAGTGCTTTCCTTCGGCGTGCAGAACTAGCGTAGAAACTTGTGAACTCCCTTCCCTTATCTTTCTACCTCTGTTAAGCTAATAATAAACAAGCTATATCACGGAGCCTCTACTAGAGAGAACTCTCACACACGTGAAAGAATAGGTGTCTCAGCAAGTCGATAATGCAGTGATGAGGTCGCTGCTTGCATTGAAATCTCTTAACAAATCCAGATGTCATCTTCAAACGCGACCCCTCCATATCAGCGTCGCTACTGTGACTTGGTTTGTATCACGTTGCAGAACCCTATCAAGCGCAGCTAATTAAAGCACAAGAGATCTTCTAAGACCTTAGTCGGTATCATGTTCAAGGCCAGCGATGGAAGAGCTATAGGATGAAGGTGCAACAAGTCAAAGCAAAGGATATTAGTACTTTGAAGAACCTTAAGCCTTTTTACAAGTTATAGGCGGAGCCGAAGGCTTTTATTAATTAATATGCGCGGCTGAGTGCAGGATACGTGGTGTCTCACAGCTATGAGAAGCTGCAATACATTAGTAAACGCGATGTTTAAGCCCTATTTACCTATGGATCTACGCTATAGGCCTGTACAACTTGCGCCGTATAGTCGATAAGACTATTCAATCACTACTAAGATTGGGGATCAAGGGATTGATCGCATAGATCATTCTTAACTCATTAATTATCAATAACTTTCTTAAAGAGGTTATAAGATAAGTTGAATTGTATATAAAAACTTGGCCAGAGAATAAAGGCCATCGCAACTCATAACGAAGGCCTTAGGGCGCTGATTATGATGCTGTTATAGCTTTTATCACTTCATCAGTAAGTAGTTCCATATCCAGAGGTAATTTGCCTCGCTCATAAGTTTGTGGATGAAAGAACTTAACTCCGTCGACTTTAATCAAGCGGTCTAGTATTTCAGTACTGTTGGAGTTGCCTAAAATATATATGAGACAAATTCTTATACCGTCATAAACCAGCTTTATAGCGTTATATTGCAAAGATTTACTTTCAGCATGGACGAGGGTTCTGTTTCTACGTCACAGCACACCTAGCCAGCAATCCAAGAGGGCCCAATATCGGACAAGAACTCGATAGAGGATGAAGATATGCTCGAGGGTGATGATTCATTAGTCGACAGCTAATCAAACGACGGCATCGCTATGCACAAGTCTGGGAACTCTAGACGAAGAAACTTCGAGTCACGTTAATAGGAGAACTGGAGATTCGATAGTGAATATTAAGCTATAGTAGTCTTATTATTCGTTATTAGCATTTACTGCTAGATAATCAAACCGTTTATTCTCTCATTGTGAAGCCTCGAACCTAAATATATAATAAAGCACGCTGTAATGTTTCACAGTTTCACTCTTTATCTAAAGTAGCGAAGTTGGCGTGCTTTACTGACGTACAGAAAACATATAACAAACGCAATAGTTTCACCAAGTGTCCACTACGCCCACCGTCCATAGGTTCCCAGCAAATTTCCCCTGCAAGCATATTCACGGCCATCTATCCATGTTTCTCGATTTTATTGTTCCACTGTTCGCAGTAGTCGTCATGTGTTTTTGATATGCCTCGACTCGTGCGGTTTCCCTTTGCAGCGATTCTTGCACTGGCCGAAGACTGCAGGTCGCTTGTCATCCTCTTGACCTAAATATTGGTCACTCAGTCAGCCATGAAAGGACTACGGGCGCTGTTTATATTTCGCTAACCTTGAGACGTTGGTCCTGCATGATTAGAAGAGCCTAACGGATGGGAGCTGAATTGCCACATGGCGTCGATGACGTTGCCATCATGCGGTGCAATGTCGAAAGGAAGTGTGATATTCGCGCGCCCTTCAGTGAGCTCCATAGTCGTAGGCTTGTCGATGGACTTGTTACCTAGGGAGCAGATACCAAGAATATTGGCCAGATTGTGCTTCTCGAGTCTGGTTCCGAGTTCCAGAAGGAAGGATTGTATCGGATGGCAATATAGAGATACCTCCACAGCCGCATGGGCGAATTCATATGGTGCGAGACCCTGATTCGTGAAACGCCAGGCACTGGCGTTGACAGCCGCAAGCTCCGTCGCGCCGCTTGTTGTGTCCCACGGCACTGCTACCGAGTCCACATTCACCAACATCTCATGCTGCTCCAAGAGGAAATGATTGTGCAGTAGGATAATCCCCAGGATGTTTTCGACGTGGTATTTGACAAACGCCTGCCCAATCTCCTTGAAAAGGATGTCAGAGGCTCGAGCGGATTCGAATTGCGCTTCTGCTACACCAAGCTCAGGTAGGGAGTTACAATGCTCCACAGCATAAGGCAGGACGTGAAGAGCCATAACTTTCTGATATATATAGTCGATGTTGATGATGATAATAATAATAACGATAATGATGATGATAGGATCAAGTTTGTAGGCTATAAAACACTCCGGAATAGACCAGCATATATATAGATGTTGTAGAAAGAAAGGATATACGCGGAGAGTGACACGATAAGTCCTGATTTACGCTAGAGGTTATGGCGTGCTATGATCACAGGCCCGTAGGAAGGCGTTTTGCCCCGAAGAGGGGTGTCTGTACAATGCCCATAGGAAGGCGTTTTGCCCCCGAGCGGGGTGTCTGGACACAAGTATGGGAAGGCGTTTTGCCCGAGAGAGGGGTGTCTGGACAATGCCGAGGGCTAGTATTCAGGCGCAGGGAGACATGCCTGGCTCTCGCGCTGTTCTATCGCCCAAAAGTCCACCAGCTCCGACAAGCCAATTCTCTCGTTCGGATCAGGAAGAAGACACCGACTCACAACGCTCTTCCAACTCTCTGGGATATCTTTTGCCATGTCGCTCCAGGAGATGATGACTTCATCAAGTTCCTCTACCTCACTCTGTATCACCTGCTCCAACAGCATCCACATGGTCCGACTGAGGCTGAAAACCTCTGCTGCAGCCGAGGCCTGGGGATAGAAATCCCTCTAGTGTGGAAAAACATTCCATTTGGGTCGGCCCCAGGCAAGATTTTCCCGGTCTGGGCCACAGTACTTCTCGTACACCAACTTCGGCTCTGCTGAGTCGGCGCCCCCCTGATTTGAAGGACCAGTTTTCGCCTCTTTGATCTCCTAAGACCCGTCGGCTTCCGGTGCGAGGGTATACAGCGCTGCTCCACTTTGCTCCCAATCAATCAAAATTAAGTCGTTGCGAGAATTCAGGACCATATTGGCTGGTTTGATGTCTATGTGGAAAGTATGAGCCGTGAAATGGGTGTGAGCGATGGCCGAAGCCATTTGAAAACACCATATCGCTTTATTGATCAGCGGTAGCCGGACTCCGGTGGCTTTGGAGGTCTGGATTTGATCGTCGAGTGTACCACGCTCCATGAAAGGGTACAGAGCGCCACAAATGAAGGCTTGTTGGTCGTTACCCATTTTCCGGACGGTGACGAAAGTGTTTGGTGGAGGAATTATGTTAGGGTGCTCTGGCAGCGATGAAATGGTCTGGATCTCGTGGTAACAAATGTCCTTGAGGTGTTGAAAATCAGTACGGGACTCTAGAAATGTACCAAAGTCCACCCCTTTGAAAACGTAAAGAGCCTTAGAGCTTGGTGAGCTGCGGACTAATGCAGTTCTACCTCGTCCCCCTAGGTGCCTGATCTGAGTGAGGTGTGAATAGTCCACGGTGTTTTGGACATGAAATTGTAAATTTTCGCACTGAAAAAGGTTGCCTACTGGCAACAGCAAATCCACATATTGGTTGTACAAGCTTTCGTGAGAGATGCGCCATTCATTCTGTTGTTCTGCGTCCTCATAAATCTCAACAGTGACGTCCGGCGCCGTGACAGACGGATGCCATATGCACTGATCCCACACCCCACGTATCAATGAATATAGCGCTTCGCGCATCGAAGCTCGATCTGGGAACGTTTCGCAGGTGTTGTCTACTGGCAAGTCATGGAAGCAAGTGACAATCCGGCTCGGAAGACTCTCTGGTAGTTTGGGGTTCAAAGAATATCTGAAGATAACACACATCCCCTGGCGCTGAGCTTGTGTGAATACTTCTGATTCACTATCATCGCCCCAAATCAAGTCCACTCCAACGTCCATCTTAGAAGGGTGAGATATTTGCCCTATTAATGGAGACATACAACTGTCGACACTTTTCATAGAATGTGTTGTATTTTCAGGCCCTCAACCCTCAACCGTATAAACCCATCAGCTGTAGAGCCCTGTAAGGCTGGACCTAGAGTTGCCGAAGCGGCCCCTAAAGTAGCCCCTGAAGGTCCGCGTAGAATGGTCCCCGGAGCGTCCTGGGTAGCTCTCGGGCCCGGCATCTTTAGGGGCCGCTTCGGCAGCTCTAGGTCCAGCCTTACAGGGCTCTACAGCTGATGGGTTTAACTCATCCTCATCGACACTCTCACTATACACTATACACTATACACCATATCGTGTCCAGTTCCAGCTTAAGGCAAAGGCCCATGAAGTACTGTGCACTGCACGCTCCTTACCTTGACCTTCTTCATACCTTGCTGACTTTGACCCTCCGTACCATTGCGAGCTCATCTGCGCCGCTCCTTCAGCTTTGTCTGTTACCAGTCCACCTACTATAAAGAGAGCAAGGAGTGACCCTTCGACTGGCAAAAGCTATACGGTGTGATCCTCCGATCGCTCACGGTTCATATACTAATGTGGACTGGACTGACTTCGCCTCGACACCTAGACTGCTTTACTTCATCCTCAACCCTCCTCTTAGTCACACGCTTCCTACCTATAAACCCACCTCAGGGCGCCCACAACGCCCACAGCTACATCTACTCTTTTCCCACCTAGCAGAGCCGATCACCTAGCAGAGCCGATTCAGTACAGCAGAAGGTATAGTGTTCGGCGATTGAAGCTTGAGTCAGTCCAGTCGCTGACACAGCTTTTATCTACAGGTCAATCCTACACCTGCTGACGCCCTTACGGCGTTTACCCTGGCAAGGCCACCCTCACGTACATCTACCCACCACCCACCTCCGCCCTCATACCAGTCTTCCGTCCCCGTATCCCCACAAGCAGACTTGTCACTCCTGCCGTCAGATCTCGGCCTGTTCCTCTCACCGCAAAGAATCTACAAAAGCTCAACGAGGACATGGCTCATCCAGTGACACCAGCGTTGTCCACCGCGTCCAAGGCCCCGAGCCAGGACCCTTGAACAGCCAAAAGCCCACTAACCTCTAGGCCGTCTGACTGGTGATGCAAGCTAATCGTATCCCTATGGAAGACGAAGAGGCAATAGAGAATTATCCCCACCTACTTGATTATGCAAAGGAGATCATTGATCCGACGCGGAATTCGCCGATGAGTTTGGAATGGCAGCAAAATGTAAGGAACAACGAAATGAATACGCCACCAGGAAGTCGTCTACCACAAACACATGATCAAATCATTTGCTATTCGGACTTGGACACCGCTGTCGCCCTCCACGCCGTTGACAATATCCTCGACTGGGCCATTGATGAGCGAAAGATATACATGAAGGGGGTCCTCTGTAAGATCGCTGAGCAGGAGGCGGGGATGGGTGGGAAGAAAAGGAAGAAAGATAGTGAAGGTGATGAATAAGGGAGTCGAGAGTGAGGGAGAGGAAGATGAGTTGAATCGAAGAACAAACGGTGAACGTGGCGGATGAGTTAGCGATGGCTTCGGTGGTAGGCTCGGAAGGATCGATGGCAATCATGCATAGCTAGCGAGTGATGATGATACCCGCAGGATTCTGCAAAGTATAGCGTATGAACCATACCAGGCATGTATCAACATTATCAACCGCTGGGGTGGACGTCGCTGTCATAACTAAGATAGGATCTTGCCTTTATAAATTATTCCTGGAAGGCAGTATTCCTGTATATATACAGACCTGACCTTCACTTCTTCGATATAGCTTGCAGCCCTCGGGCGATACTCGGTACTAAGCCTTGGAATCATAATAATAGTCAGTTAAGGCGTAAAAGGGCCGATTTAATCTCCTACGCAGAGACACTCTCAATCAATCCTCCTTCCTTCGGCGCCGGTGATGGATCCCCCTCATCTTCAAGGTTGTCGTTGGCGGGAGCCGCCATCAAGGTAACATTCCTTTTGTGTGAAATAGGTTAGCTTTTTGATATTACTACTAATAATTTCGGGTGAGTCCCTTTACTACTAACTCCTACCTTGATATAGGCGATTATAAAAGCGATCTCCCCTCTCGCCGTGCGAGTGGATATCCTACTCCTTGAATTAGAGACGAAGATCTTACCCTCTAGTTCCGTATCCTTTTAATCTCCACTTAATTCTTTAACAATTAATACATACATCCATACCCACAAACTAACAAGGTAAATGTGCTAGGCCCTACCGCAACTAACTATCCATCTCGTTTGCCAAGGTTGAGAGGTGCGTTTGGCCTGGAACCTCAAATCGCCGCTCACTTTCCCATAGTCTTGTTTTCCTCCTTATCCCGCCAATTCACCGCTTATCCAATGGAACAGCAGATCTGTCGCTCTTGACTGCCACAGCTCGAAAGACGAGACGCGAGCAAGGATAGAGTGGGGTGGTGTGACAAGGCGTGGTGCGAATTGGATGTCTTGGTGCCTTGCCAGACTTAGCGCTGCCATTGTAGCAGGTTCACCAAGATCGCTGCTTTTGGTCGAATGGTGTGGAAAAGAGATCGCGTGCACGTCGAATTCGTACACATGGTCATTATGATAAGTCGTCAGACTTTTCAAAGTGTAGCCGGTGTGTCTAGTATATCTCTTTCATTCCGAGGGTAGATATGCTACGTGCAATTATTAAAGTCCGTTGTTCTGGATTTTAGTATCCAATATCCAGATCTGATAATACGCTTATCGAGCAACGGTGGAGGTCTGCTGCGTTGTGGCTGCTAAGCTAACCGGTAGAGGCGTAACTGGGTCTATGGTAACAGTTGGTCTCTAATAGGCAGCTTTGAAATCCTCAACGCATCACCTCTACTTGATAAAGAATAAACCCCAATAATTCGTCATCTAAAGCCCCGTCCGCAAACAGTATATCACCAATCGAACGCTCGGGATCGTTGTGACCTGCCAACGTGGATGATGCTGCTCCCGCAAATACTCTACTTATCTCAGGTTCTGTAAATTTCAATCAGTCCCCATGTCGCTTTCGGCGCAGTCCTTGTGTTGACCACTCAATGGGCTTGAAGGGCTTCTGATTCCAACCGATCGCCGCTAATCATGAGTTTCTATTTAATCAGAGCAAAAGTCTATCGCATTATCTCAGCACTAGGAGAAGGCAACCGACGGAACTCATAGCCCCGTTTTAATGAATGTATACGGGGCTGGATTAATTCCAGGATAAGATATTTGGCATGGATTGGACTGGGGTGAGAAAACGCATGGAAAGTCTCCCAGCCGTACCCATTCTATTGGATGGACTTCAACCACAGCACCCATCTGGAGACGCTGGCTACGAAGACAAAAACATTGCTACTATGACAATATCAAGCCCACTATCATCAAAATCTCTATGGATCTCCACACACGTTGATAGTGGATCTTAGTAATAAATATAGATTTATTACTATCTACAGCTGATGCTACTAACTATAAATATCACGACTTTAGTAAGTCTACTTCTATTAGAGCTTCTTCCACATCACCGAGTACCAGATCCACTGCGTAGGAGTATCCTTACTTAATTACTGAGGTAAAGGCCAAGATGGATCAAATAGGCAATGAATCCCATGAGCAGATAGGGCTGTTACGGCCGATTTGCAACGGTGAAGACTTCAAATGAGGCACTTGCGACGATAGAGAAGGGGAGGAAGGATGAGAAGGAAAGGAAGGAAAGGAAGGAAAGGAAGGAAAGGAAGGAAAGGAAGGAAAGGAAGGCAAGGAAGGAAGGGAATTTTAGCACAGCCAAAATTCTCTATCCGATGGAGGATTCATAAGATCAGTAGATGTATTAATCTTCTATTCAACTTTATAATTCAAGCATGCACTGAAGTACCAGACATATCCCCGTTTCCAACAACCTTACACCGAAAGTGCTAATTCCTACCTAGTCTCATGCTAAAAGCGCTACGCCAAAGGCACATCGATAGCATGCAACTCACTGCCAATACTTCGGCGCGTCCTCCGTAGTGACTCCAGCGCCTTCTCAAAAAGAACCCCAACACTCTCATCCCACTGTCCGACATTTTTGATGATCATCCCTATGTCGATCATCCCCGCACCACTAGACCGCTTTGCACCACGGAGGAGCTTGAATGTCGCCTTGGTACGCAAGTCTCTCAACCCCTGAACAGTCTCATATCCAGGTAGGATTGCCGAATCATAGTATCGATGATAACATTCCATCTTGCCAGAGTCGTCGTCCATGTCGTCGTATTCCAGCCCGTCATCCTCGAATGAATTGGTGATCTCGTAATCGTACGCTAGTCAGAGGGATTGCGGCTTGGTAGATATGTTCCAAAGACAGACAAAGCGGGTCAGCCGTACGTGGTGGGAAGCTTGCTCTGCGAACCAGCCGAGAGGGATAAACACGTCAAGCTTGTTGTCGACTTTCTTAATAATTTTGATGACCTTTGTTTTATGTTAGTCCTTCAAGCCTGATAGGCGGAAGAACGCAGGATGAAGGTTGGGGGAAAGCGTGCAGATGAGAAGAGAGGGTTAATAGCCATGACGGCGATTACTTACGTCAAGGGAGTTAAAGCACTTTCCCAAGATACCGGGATAGAGATTGCATATGTGTTGGCTAGAGTGCCAGTATTCCATAGCGTCTTATACAGGAATGAGGGTGTAGCTAGATGAGTCATCCTTCTTGATGAGTCGGATTGGCAAATCTCGTCGACCTTTGGCCTATCGAAATCTATGTGAATCTGGACTCCTTAAACCGTTGAGAGGATATTGCGGGAGATGAAGCTATTCTGGGAACCTCCATCAACCCGTTGAGTACATATGGAGGCGACACAAGCGTTGCTGAGCGATCTTAGGCCATGTAGGCGCTGCGCATTCCTCTATACGGTCTTCTTGAAAGATCTGCGCGGACAAACCTCAGAATATATTGGTAAGGACTTCCAGCGAGAGAGGGACGAGTGTCTCGATCAGCTTTGATGGTATAAAGTCGAGGTATTTAAGGACGCACTGCAAAGTAAGAACTCCTCCTATTGTAGTGTGAGAAATCCAAGCAATCTTGGTATATATAGTGATTTCTTTATCTAGTACTTCCATCACTGTGTAGAGAGATAACCGAAACTATACAGAACTGAGTTTAACCAATCTAGTAGGAGCAAAGCCCCGTTGCATTAACCTACTTTATCTTCAACGCATTCCTGCTCCTCAGATACGGCAATGGCACCTTCGCCTCCTGCAACCTCACCACCTTTCCCTTTGCCTACTCGCATAGATATCACCCATCGTAGGTACGCTTTTAACTCATCATCCCAGGTAGAAATCTTCACTGTGGGAAGTGGAGAGTCCAAGCAGCAGAAAAGCAACGAGGGCAGCTTAAGCCGAGACGTAGGGAAGCCCTTTCAGGCTCCCACCGCTTGCGCTATCATTACGATCGACTCATCTAGCCAACTCTCAATCCAGTCTGGTGGAAGATCACCACTTTGAGAAGCCACCTTTTTGGAGCACAATTGTATCGCTGTGGGATGCAGAGACGGGATATAATCGCTTTGAGTCAGGTCGCCTAGAGTACATATCCCGACCAGCTTTGGACCCTGGCGGTCAAAGCTCTCAATGTAACCACACCCAACATCGCGATTTCCACAACAAGGTGTCCAATTTGTATACAATCCCACTCCGACGTATTAACGCGATGCATGCAATGTCAGCAGGTTGTAGAGCGTTATGGTTTCAAGGATGTTGTCACCCTAGACGATGTTATAAAAAGCGATAAGATAACAACGCTATTCTGAAAGCTCATGGAAGAAGAGTGAAAAAATTTATAAGAACGTAACCTCGCTGAACTGAATATCGAAGCTATCTCTGTCTTTGCTAATTCACGTCACTGGGGAGACGACTAACAGATTATTATAGATGTCCTATCCTCTGTTAATAGTCGACTCTATACAAGATCCGAGAATTATGACGAAGGACCTACAATCTTCTTTAGATTGGCCTGAGCTGTATTGAAAGAACTACTGACATTTCCTGCAGCCAAAGTTTGAATTGTAATTAAAGGTGAGGATCTATAAATTACCAGCAAGCTGCCTAGACTTATTAGTTGTTAGATACTCGATCTGAATAACATCCCTCTTGTCGCTGGAACGTTGTATATGAAATGGCATCTGCCGTCTTCCACTTCTGCTGAGCACCGTGGGTATACCTCAAAGGCCATGATTCGAGAAGAGACTAACCTTATAGTTGAGCGTGAAGCGCTTTAAAGGCAGTGCGAGAACTTTTAGGAAGAGCTTGGATCCTGGGGAAAGCGCTTATTAGAGCGGTCAAAGGTCCCTATGTCCGCGCTCTCTCCCTCAAAACATTTGGTCGGATGCCTAATCTCTAGTATGCCAGACGGAGATAGGATTCTTGGTAAGAAGATCCGCACTTACCCTTCGACTATTTGGGACTGATTATTCCTCTTAGCAAAAGTCGTAACTAAGCTGCAAGGCCTGTGCGAATTCAAAAACGCCTGCGAACAGGACGAAAAGAGTTTTTCATCTAAGCTAAACAACGGGTTGCCGGAGATGCTTGTCCTCTCCGTCATCCAAAAGAACAAACCGATAGAAGAGACAGGCGATGAAGTCGAAGTCTCAGTCCTAGGCGCGACTATGGAGAAGATGGGTGGCCGAAGAGCGACTTGGGCAGAGCGAGGCTGTGGCGCTGGAGATTCCAAATATAACTCCCCGCGGTCGATGTATTGTATGCAGGGGAACCTCTATCTTCAACATGATGAATGAGGAGGATTTGTCGGTGCAAGAAGCTGGTAACAGCTCGTTGATTTTTGCGGGATTCACATGCGCCGAATGTGTTGTTTGCATCATAAATAAGCGAGTCCTCAAGGAATAGGAAGATGAAGCTTGAGACTTCCCACAGGCTTGGAAATACTCTGTATATTGTATGACAATGTCGTGGAGCTAGCTCCATCACGCTAGGCTTGCCAGCTCCCAACCATCTCATCTTCTGATTCCTGTGGGGCCGCACCGGTACTGCTGTCGCACAAAATTGCGCCCTTCTTTGTTGGATTTGACGAGATGAGCATCTTCTGCTAGATAGACCGTGTATATAGGCGCCGTCCAGCTCTTAGCTCTTGCACCGTATTGGCTTCATTTCTTGTTGCTCTGGGGCGACGTCGTCGTCCTTGCCTTGATCTGCCTTGTACGGCGCTTGGCTGGTATCTGAGCAGACCCTCCAGCTACACAAAACCCCCCTTTATCAAGGTATGTTGTCCGAGTCTTCTAACCCTTGCTTGCCATCCATTCAGGCTCTTCAGCTTCATGATCCTTCTCTTCCTCCATGTCTGGCAGCTTGCGTTTGCCCGCTTCCTCTTTACGTGCTTCTCCGTCCATCATTTCCAGCCCCCGCCGCCGACGTTTCGCTATGCTTATAAAAGGCGCTTCAGTGAGATGATTGTGCGCTCCAATGGTCAAGTCTTCTCCCGTTGTATCCTTGGCTGACCGCTTGCGCTTGTTGGAGACACTGGGTGGAGGTGCGGATTGAGAGGGAGGTTAGGGTTGAGGTAGAGGTATAGGTGTAGGCTGAGAATGAGGTTGAGGTATCGGCTGTAATGAAGGCGGAGGTGGAGGCAGAGACGTAGGTGAGGGAGAGGGTCGATGCCGCCGTGCTCGCTCGTTCTCTATGCGTGCCCAGGTCGCGTCGCTATTGATCTGTCGAAACGTGCGGAAGTATGAATCACGCCGCTCCTTCTGTCCTACATCTCATGCTTTCCAACCGAATATGTCGACATCTCTGATACTTACCGCCTTCGATCGGCCACTGACTTGTGGTGCCAACGCGAGGCCAGGAGGGTGCTCTTTAGGTAGGGGGGCGCCCCACGAAAGAGAAGCTGCCATAATCTCGGGATAGGAGGCTACCTATAGGGCAAAGTGTAGAGTAAGGAGACTGCGGGGATAGGTGGCGGAGTGAGGTAAGGTAAGGCAGTAATGGTAAAATAGTAGTCGATGGCTCTATAGAAGAGTCTACCCCTCAACCGTATAAACTTATGGGGCTGGACGTAGAGCTACTGAAACGGGCCCTAAAGATATGATACCCTAAATCTCGGACCGCTCCGGGTGTCATTGTGGCCCTAAAACCTGTCATTGCAGCGCAGTATCTTACACCCTCAAGGCTATACTATCGGCCATGCATCACCAACAGGCTAAAGTGATGATGCTCTAAAATATCCGTTCATATCATCTTTCTACGCGCTCGGAGGGACCCTGTTATCTTCCATGGCTGGTCCAGACTCGGCGACTTCAGCTGCGGGGGTTGAGACTCCAGTCTTTGAGCAAATTGAGAAAACCGTGGCCCAGAGGTGGCGAGACTGCGGTTCGGTAGACACAACCAGTGCTTACAGCCAGTTGGCATGTGGTCAGTAGAAGCCGAACATGCGTCAATCCCAAATGGCTGCTTCAGCCAGGAAGCTATTGGAATTCAGAGATTATATATGTGAAAGATTAGAATCTCTAGTCGTGCTCCGCATACTTAAAGGCTTCGTCAAGTCTTTCGAGAGGATGCCGGCGAACATTAAGACACAGCCATATAATGAAGCAAACTACCTCTCCTTCATTGACACTGTCTTTGATCTCCTTTTACTTAAAGATTTTTCAGGAGCGATTACGATAGGTCCAGTGCTTTCAAGTACGTACGCTATCATTTCGGCAGAACTTCAGACCTTCCTAGCTGCCCATCGACGAGTCCTTTACATTAACCTTAGTGCACGTGCAAGGTTATCTAATATTGATATACAACAGATCATGCAGGGCGTCATATCTGCTTTGGACGAAGGACATATTGATGGTGTCATCTGGGCTGCTCGGTCGCTTCGCAAAGAGCAATTATTCGATGTATTCGAAACACTGCTGGATGGTGAAGATCCCAATTAGATATTCCTACCATTCGCCCCGCAACGTGCCATACTTGGACATCCGTCACCCACCATGTGACACATATGGTACCAATGATGAGAACAGCGACCTGGAATCGTTTATCAGGACTGAAGGTCCGGCGATAGAGCATGATAATACTGAACTTTGCAACAGAAATAACCCAAGCGGAGAGAATAGTAGCAGCGTACCGAGCCCGATCAAAGTTAGCTTTGACCAGTATGACTATCGCTTATTTTAAAAGCATACCTTGAGAGTTACCTTCAGAAATTTGAAGAGGGGAAGCATAGTAATGTCATACACATCTCCACCGTTCGCGAAGCCTGCTCGTTTCCCAAACACTACATCCTTTCTTATTGAGCTATGACTACTGACTCTGAAGGATCATGGCAGTGAAGCAGATGTGGGCAACCAGCGCAAAGGCTGCGAGTTGGTCCTCGATACCGACAATTGATTTCCCACACAAAGCGAGGAATTTTTAACCCTTTCCATCTTTTACCAGTAATAGGGAGCATCATGTAGCAGGTTCTTCTACGAGAAGTACATGCATACACAACACAAGGGCGGGTAAGATTTCGGGTAATATTGATGAAGAACGATAACGTATGCTGTGAGAATGAGCGAAGAATCTGACTCAGAGTGCCCGACCCGTTCATTCGGTAGTCAGCTCGCTTCGAAGGCGGTCCATACTGCTAGATTGAGTCAATAAGTGCGAAAGAACGTGAGGAAAGGAAGAAGTCGCGACTTGAGGCTTGGACTGTATATCTCTTTTCAAGAACTACCTACCTAGAAGGTGGTAGTGGCATTCCAAGCAACCACCAACACGCGGATTGTCGGGGTATCTGCTGACTCGGGTCAAATAAAAGTTATCTAGCGCCTTCATGTAACCCGCTGAACCATTGGTGAATTTCTCCATTGCTTCAATCATTACTTCCCTTCTACTTACAACGCATGTTACTCGAAACTCGACCTATGCACCAAGCAATAACCCTGCAACCAAGCTCATACGCGTCAAAATTCTGACATCAGGGTTGATTGAAAGAATGTCAGTTGTCCACGACGACAACCAATCGCTGCGATTGGCATGTGATAGGTGTCGCAGTCACAAGCTCAGATGTACTCAGAACGAACATGATACAACTGCATGCAAAAGGTGCCTCCGGGCGAAAGCCAAATGTAAATTCAGCCCAAGGGCTCGCGCCTCGAGACCTCTCAAACACCTGCAAAAAGGATCTCCCGAAGTTGGAAAAGAAGCTCATCGACAAGAGATGACAGTGGATGATATAGCTACAGCTAGCCTCACGTCTTTACACTCTGTTGCAGAACAACCTGTCTCGACATGCTTTTGCAGTAGCGACCTTTTAACGAGTGAGAATTCGCTAGACCCTCAATGGGCCCAGATCATATGCTCCGATCGCTCCAACATCGATACCGAGGAACTCGATGGTCTAAACTTCGATGCAAACTCTTTGGTGCCATATAGAGACGGATGCAGCATAGAAGCACCACTATTCCCGGAATTGTCTGTTTCTCATAGCAATATGTCATCCGACTATGACACACAATACGGACTGGAATTACCTACGTCGGAATTGCCACAGGAAACAGGCGCTCTCGATCCTTCAGTGACACAATCAGCTATCCATTGCGAAATCTCAGATGAAGTACTGTTCTCGGCCATTTCCGGTAGTCAAAATGACGGCGCCGATCCCATACACAAACTCTCAGCCCTTACAGTAGATTCTCATCATCAATTGAGGATACTCAACAACGGCCCCTGGACAACGGAACGGGATTTAAAAGAAGACGACCAAATGCAAACCTATCCCATCGGTGACATCCTTGATCTATCTCAGCAATTTATCAATCAATTGGAGCACATTTCTCTAAACGCAAGCGGTGTTGACGTTGAAACCCCTACCGCTCTTGTCATACTAAATTGTTGCGTGTCTCTCTTGAGGGTCTACTGCGTAGTATTCTCCGATCTGCACAAATATTTGTTGGTAGTGTCGACTCTCAGTGCACACGCATCCCTGTCTGAGGTATCTCCAGGACTTCAGTTAAGTGGACTACAACCAAGGAACATGGAATGCACAAGGACTCATACAGCAGTACATTTGCTTCTGGACAAGCTTGGCAGTATCGAGGAAATACTCGATTTCCCCAGCGATTTGCGATGTGTACACTCCCACGCCGGCTCAGACACTGAGTATGGAAGTACCGGCAGCGGCAGAGCCAGTGATAAACCTATGTCAGCCGGAAGGTTACTGGATGTTGATCTAATAGAAGCTGTGCTGGGGAAGGAGGCTCTCAATGGCCCGGGCAGCGGTGTTGGGTTGATTTTGCTTCGCAAGAACATCGAAGAAATCAGTGGTATGCTCAGGAAGACTATGGCACTGTAGGTATCCGGGAAAGACAGCTGGATCCTGATTGGTTGGACACTTCGGTATTGTGTAGTAATCAATAGGTTTAATGGAGGTTCGGCCATTCTCTTCGGTGATTTTCGGACCTTGGTGCCCCATTTTCCCTCTCCAGAAGCGTACGGCTAGATGTAATAGCGGAGTGAGTCCCTCCATCCGCAAACAATCTACAGCACTCCCACCATGATATCACTGCCTCCCACACAGACTGCTGTTACAGCAAGGCAAGACGGCTCACTAGCTACCTCTGACTATGCACTCATGCCAAGTCTTGAAGCTGACATGATCATTGTCAAGAATGCGGCTGTCTCTATAAATCCTGTGGACATAAAATTACAGGGGCCTTACTCCACTCCAGGAGCCATTGCCGGCTGCGATTTCGCTGGCACCGTCGTCGGCATAGGCCCTGCGGTCAGTCGCAACTTACAGATAGGTGATCGCGTATGCGGTACCGTAATGGGCATGAACCCCCAGAAACCCGCGGTGGGAGCGTTCGCTACCTATGTCGGTGCACCAGGGGATCTCACTCTATCCATCCCTAGCAATGTAACATTCGAATCAGCAGCAGCATTTGGCACGGTGTTTGCAACAGCGGGTCTAGCCTTATTCAAAAGCCTGGGTCTGCGAGCTACTCCAAGCCACCCAGCGAAGAAGCCATTTCCCGTACTCGTATACGGTGGCAGCACAGCGACCGGTACAGCCGCTATCCAGCTACTCAGACTCTCTCACCTGGAACCAATAGTCACTTGTTCGCCGCACAACTTCAATCTCGTCAAGTTATATGGAGCCGTTGAGGCCTTTGACTTTCGCTCGCCAACCTGCGCTACAGACATTCGACACTTTACGAAGAATTCGCTCTGTTATGCACTTGATTGCATTACGGGACAGAAGTCTATTCAGCTGTGCTATGCGGCCATTGGCCGTGCTGGCGGCAAATATACTTCCCTGGATCCATACCCTGAAACAGTCGCCAAGACGAGAAAGGTCATAGTTGCTGATTGGGTCATGGGCCCGACTTTGATCGGGGAGGATATTACGTGGCCGCCGCCTCATGATTTCAAGGGAAGCAAAGAGCTTAGAGAGTTTGGGGAAGATTGGTTCAAGGTCCTACAGGGGCTGCTTGATGAAGGGAAAATTACCACTCATCCGCTTAACACTATGAGTGGGACTCTGGAGGATGTATTGGTTGGTATGGAGACTGTGAAGGCTGGGAATGTATCTGCCAAGAAGCTTGTCTATAGGCTTGTTTGAAGTCGTAAAGTAGAGCAAGCAGCTCTCTGGCTGGCCGAGTATGGGACAGTGAATGAGAGATTCTTTGGCATTGAATAAGACATTGTTCAACAGTGAATGAGACTTATTTGGGCTCTATCTGCTTTACTTAACAAAACGTAGTTCCAACAATCTAAGAGTGTATTAGGGGTGCGAGAAAGTAACAATTTTCTTGAATAGGAGCGCTCCTAGTGGCAGCTGTAGTTTTTGGGATGTACTTCGTTGATCATATCTATTACGCACAACATAGAATGAAAAGAATCCTACTCTGGAAACCAAATTATCTCCTAGAAACCAAGACTGCAGTATCCACCTCATCCAAAGAACCCATTGCAATATCCTGGGATGCGATGAAGTAGCTGAATCCGGTCTTTTTGGCGTCACCAATCCATTGCAATGCCGTCGTTGACGGCAAACACCGCACATCTGCATCACTTTTAAGGTGTTCTATAAGAGCGCCGGTCCCCACTCTCATCCAGCTCTCATGATGTATGAACAGAGGGTTTTGCATCACAGCGTCCGGGTCTTCGAACAATTTCCCCAGGACATCCCCGACAATCTCACTGGTAGGAATCAAGTCGATGGACCCTTGCAACCCATCAAACGAAGGCACTGTACCCATCTTTTTTGCAAGCCCCAATAGTTCCTGTAGCACTTCATGTGGTACAGAGCTATCTGTACCCACAGCAGCCAGTGGTCGGTGTATGTAGACAGGCAAAGCGAATTCGTAAGCGACATTTGAAAGATATTGCTCAGCTGCCCATTTGGAAGCGATATAGCCGTCCGTGCCATTGACTGGGGGGGTCATCGTGTCGTATTTACGGACTCCGCCAGATGACATGAAATGGATGGGAATTTTGCGAGGAAGGGCTAGCCTCACGAGTTCTTTGACTGGAGCGACATTCGTTGGTTCGAGCGTAGCGTAACTGTCCCAGAAAGATCGGTTGGCGCCACAGTGGAGAATCACATCTACACTGCTGGTCAAGCCTGCGAAGTCTGTGTTGGTGAGGCCAAGTAGTGGGTAGCTAAGGTCGCCAGCTCGGAGCCTGAGTTTTTCCGAACGTATAGACAATCTTTTATCGATTGGCTCGTTGTTCTCTCTAATAGCTACGCAGTGTATCTTGGATATTCTTCTATCGGCTACCAATTGAGATAGAATATGACGTCCCAGGTAACCAGTAGCACCAGTCAGCAAAACAACAAGGTTGTCATCGGTCTGCTTTGACGCCTTGGTAGGGCTACCCGATCTACTACCGTTCGAAAGTGTTAGGTACTGCAGCGTGGTTTCTGCGGCCCAGTCGATATTGTGAGTTCTAACGGTATCTTGAATCATCAAGGATATATGTCCAAGGATTGGAGTATTCATAAGATCTACTAGCCGAAGAACAACAGCAAAAGTTTCCCTGATGATAGCCTGTAGCTTAACGAGCAGTAAAGAGTTCCCTCCAACCAGGAAAAAGTCTGTATCCGCGGCTATTCTGTGAGCACGTGGCAAAACCTCCTGCCATATTGACCGAAGACGCGTCTGTTCTTCTGTAAGTTCGGCAAAGTATGTATCATCCTTGATTTCTGGAAGAGGCAACACCCCAATAGCCGACCTGTCTAGCTTCAAATGATGGGTGAGGGGTAGGTTATCCAAGGCTATCACCACTGCAGGACACATGTATAGTGGAAGTGGTAGAAGTGACGGTAAGCGCTTTAGGAGGTCCTCGCGATCCACCGCAGGATGTGTCTTCTCGAATATGACATGAGCAACAAGGAATTGCTCGTCGGTCTGGCCACGAAGAGATACAACTGCCTTGATTAAGACACCTTTTGCTACTTGAAGCATCGTGTTCTCAATGTCTTCCAATTCGATCCGGAAACCTCGGAGCTTTATCTGTGTATCACCTTCGATTCTGCCCTCGCAGATTAGAGCACCATCATCTCGCAGTCTGCCACGGTCACCAGTACGGTACATAGTACGCCATCCATTAGCCACATAGTCCGAGGTTGCGAATACATCAGGGAGGAATTTCCGTTTTGTCAGTTCTTCGTTATCGAGGTATCTAGAAGACACTCCGCCACCACCGATAACAATCTCTCCGCGAAACCCTGTAGGCAAAGGGTTCAGATGTTGGTCAACGATATACACTGAGTAGTTGGGTAGCATGTAGCCCGCAGGCACAGGCTCTCCGACGGGCATATTGTTGTACGGTATCTCAATCTTCGTAGAAGCGACTGTAATCTCTGCAGGTCCGTAGTTATTGAATAATCGGAGATCGGATAAGCCAAGGCTTCGGAAGTTATAGATCAAAGCCTCTGCTAAGGGCTCGCCTCCAGCGAACGCGTATTGCCAATTTGAACAGGAAGCCAGATTAGGCGCTCCATAGCGGATCCACATGAGATATTCAGACGGAGTGGCCGAAGTGTAGGTGATACCCTCAGTAACCATGAGATTTGTTATTGAGATCGGATCGCCGCGTTGTGATGCTGGAACAACATAAAGTGCACCCCCATTGGCAAGAGCAACAAAGATCTGATCGATGGAAAAGTCGAAACTGAAAGCACTTTGCTGAAGGACCATGCCTACTCCAGCGGCGATATTCCATTCCTTTGAGTAGCTTTCCATTTGATTTCGAAGGTTCGAATGGTTAATAACAATCCCTTTCGGAATCCCTGTAGTACCGCTGGTAAAGAGGATGACCGCGGGAGACGAGGGATCTGCACGATTGTGTGGCGTATGGGAATCTGACTAAGGAAGATCCGTCACGTTAATCGTTGTCGCGTCCAGAGCATCGAGCGCAAAGACAATTTCTAAAGTAGGCCTGTGTGTAAGAATAATCCGAGGTTGGCAGTTTTTGACAATGCTTGCCAACCGTGGCAGCGGTGTTCGAAGGTCGAGAGGTACATATACAGCACCAATACGAAAGATGGCTAGCAACGAGCAAATCCAATCAGAACTAGGCTCTTGAAAAATCGCGACTATATCCCCGTCAAGAGTTTTTCCTGCTTGTAAGGCGGCAGCGATTGCGTTGACACGACCTGCCATTTGTGTGTAGGTGAGCCTATTGCCTATCCCGTCTTTAATAGCGATGTTCGAGCCCTGCTCCTGCGTTATTGCATCGATGCGGTGAGACAGAGTAATGGGCCACTCTAATGGCATTGAACGACCTGATTCATAGTTAGTTTCAATACTATGCTGCCAAGATCAAATGAAATTATTACCTCGCCCAAGTATAATTGCGCTATCGATGTCTGCTTTCTGAAAGAGCGACGGGGTCTCTAAGGCTACACTGGTATTCATTGAGAATGATGCCAGCAAATTTACGTAGCTTTGAAGCAGCATCTTGACGTCGCTGCTTGAGTACAGAGACTTTTGTAATTCCAGCGTCAGAAGAGAATCACCCGCATTATTTTCGATTATGCCCAAAGTCATATCGTAGCCGGTCTGCGCCGTGTACCAGTGCTCTCCCTTGGCCTCGCAGCCGGCGAGGGTGCTTCTTTCCTGCACTCCTTGCCTATAGTCAACGAAGACTTGGAACAGAGGAGTGTGTGTCGCGGACCTGCTGATATTGAGTTCGTTCAAGAGAGCATCAAATGGCAACTTAGAATGCTCTAGTGCCGAGTATGCTTTTTTCCGAGCATCGCTAATTGCGCTGCTGAAATTTTTGGCTACCCCTTTGCGGAAGAGCAGTGGCAGTAGATTGAGGAAGAACCCAATAGTCTCTGTAAATTTGGTATCTGTTCTGTTGGCATCTGCAATTCCGATAAAAAATTCGTCCACACTCGGCAAGAGCCGGCCAATGAGAGTTTGTAAGGTGGCAAGGTAGAAATGAAATGTTGTGGCCTTGTGTTTCTTTGACTGTTCCTTAATCCGTGCGGTCAAGGCAGGGTCAAGACGGAAGTCAGCTTTATGGGAGCCATAGCCATCAAGAATCTTTCGCGAGCTTACTCGAGCAAATGGAAACAATGGCAATGGTTGCGGGTCCTTAGGAATAATTTCACGGTAGAACTCAATATCGGCTTCCATGCTTCCATTCTCGTAGTCTCGATGTTGCTGTACTGAGAATGCCCGGTATTGACATTCAGCCGGGCAGGGAGTAAGAGTCTGACCTGTATACGCCTTATCCAGATCCGCAAAGAAGATCTGGAAGCTGAGGCCATCCATTGCAATATGATGGCAACCAATAAGTAGGAAATGGGTTGTCATTGAGAGTGATAACAGCATTACTCTCATTGTCTCCCAGTGGTTCAAGTCCCAGACGTGACCTCGCATCTCATCTAGCGCTTGCATAGTTTCACGTTGGTCAGTAATAGTTGTTTCTCTGAGTGATATCAAGGAAGATTCGAGTATTCCCTGTAAGGGATGTTCTCCAACTGAGAAGAACCGCGTTCGCAATGCTTCGTGCTTCTCACTAACAGCATGTACAGCCTTCTCTAGATCACCAACCCTCAAGTGACCTTCAAGACGGACTGACAACGCCATGTTGAAGGTTGTCTGGTCTTGCAAGAAGTGACTTAAGAACCAAAACCTTGACTGGCCAAAAGACATTCTTTCGGTAGTCTCTGTGAGATGCGCTGGAAGCGATATGGCGTTCTTTACGCGAGACTCGGGTTCAGAAAGGGACAATGGATTCTTAGACTCGGCGTCTTGACTCTGTTGCGATCTAAGAGACGACGTTGTAGGCAAAGAGTCGACATTCGCCTCCAGGTCTGCAGGAAAGCATTTATCGCGCTGTCCTTCGGCCTTCTGCTGTTGGACCTGCGGTGCTTCGCTTTTCTCGACCTCCTCGTTAGAGGATTTTGCGACCATCGTAGGTCCAAGCTCCTTCAATGGTTCTAATCTAGGAACCAAGTTGCTGGGGAGTTTTTGAAATGAATCTGCGGTTAGGTCAAGGACGGAGGCACCACCAAGTATCTTGAGGACTGGCATGTCTATGTCGAGCTCCTTCAAGAACCAAGAACGCACTTCCACTGCTATGAGCGAATCCACACCCTGCTCTACTAATGTCATTGTTTCACTGACTTGGTCATCTGCTGGTGTTTGAAGAATTTGCTGAAACCTAAATTTGAACGCTCCTGTCACAAACGTCAATTGGCGAACAGCTTTGGGAATGCGAAGATCTCACCTTTCAGGATCTTGTAAACTTCTGCTTTGTTTATCGCTGTTGAAAGCTGACTCTTCACCGCTATTACCGCGGTTTGGTTGACATAATGCTTTTCTCCAAGTCTTTCGATAAGGAAGTGGCAGAATTTGAGGTCATTTCGATATGGGGCCTTGACATCAGCATCAGTGTACGCTGGCGCCAGACCGGTAACGATTTCTGGACTTTCATGAGACCCTGGTCGCCCGGCAAGGACCGCTTTAGCGAAAATTTGGTGAAGGTCTTGCTCCGAGATGTTCGTGTAGCCGATTCTAGTGAAATATTCTGCATCAACATGTTCTGAATGCTCAACGTATCCAATGCCAACAAGCGAACTAAGATCGATGACTGATCCGGCTAGACCACGCTTTCTGCGCTGAAAGACGAGGCTAGTCATGAACATGTTCGCCGCAATATAATTGCTTTGACCACTGTTGCCAACGACTGATGACATCGATGAGAAGAGGATGAAAAAGTCCAAGGTATTTTCCGAGAACAAATCATCTAGATATTCACTACCGTCAACCTTTGGTTTCAGAACTTCTACCATTGTGCTGAGATCCATGTTCTGGAACATTTTGTCCTGCAGAACCATGGCCCCATTTGCAACTCCAGCAACGGGAGGGAGTGTGCGGCATATTTCGTCATAGCAAGTATGCAGTGATTCTCGATGGGTAATGTCCCTGTTATGGTCTCAGTCTCGCTGGAAACATAAGCAAACGGAAAAGGAACTCACATAGGAAGCACTTTTATGGTAGCGCCGGTAACTTCCAGTGAATCGATCCATCCCTGTTTGACTTTTGGACTCCTGCTGGTTAGTACTAAGTATCTTGCTCCACGATCTACCATCCACTTGCATATTGACTGTCCAACCTCCCCGGATAAGCCTACAAGTAGATATGTTCGGTCTGGACGGAACACTTTCTCTGAATCGATAGGGCGGACCTTTACCAATACAGTCTCGCTTACAGTCCAGTCAACTATAGATGTAGGCTGATCTCTGCTAGCAAGCAGGGTTACACCTTTGACCGGCAGAACGATAAAAGAGCCTGTTCCCAAGGTTTGGGCTCCAAATGCTTTGAAGTCAGACCAAGCAGCTTTAAGCTCACCGCCGATCATGGTAGATGAGTATCCAGGGCAGACTACAGATTCGCTGCTGAAGAACGGTGAGGTATTCTCTGTTTTGCAGCTTGCTGGCAAAGTCTCGGCGATGCGGCTTCCCATCGCTTTCGTATCAGGGTGCACGGCGAAATCCACGAAGCGCGAGACATGGGTAGGGAGCACTGACTTGATCAACCGTGGAGATGAGCCGGGATGGATGTGAATCCATTCAGAGCCTTTGTTCTTTTCTCTAGTTGTAGTGCAGTACATTTTGATGTTCTTGTCAGCAGCTTTTTTGGCCAAGACATGGAAAACAAAGTCCTCAGGCTCATGAACCAGCAGCGTGCCGCCTGTGGGTGTCATCAACATTACGCAGTGAGCTAATAGGTTTCCAGCAACTGATAGCAATATTTTGGAAGGGTCAGGCGATAATTGGCAAGCTACAATCTGAGTTTTCGGTAATTCTATAATCGATCCATTGATTTCGGAGACGGCGAGAACAGGATCGCCTGTGCCTCGTACAAAGCCATGACACAGGAAGAAATATCCAGCCAAATTTATCTTGACGGCTTGCAGAATGGAATGTGTGACTTGAATTGTAATTGCTTCGGGCACACTTGAACCTGGCCAAGAGTCGAGCGCCGAATTATCCTGCATTTCAAAGGAAGATCCTGTACCAACGATTTTGATGGGGGAAGTCCACGTGGTAACCTGTCGTGTGATAAGGCGTCTCGAAGAGTTGTAACGGTCGTTTTGGGATCGTTGCGGGAGTAGCCGAAGGACGAGTTGCCTTCCTTCCTCTATCGCTACCTCAGGCTCCGTCGAATAGAGAAGATTATAGGAAGGCTCTTCCCTTTGCCATCTTTCCACGGTCTGAAGGCGTATCAGACTCTCGGCAAACATTTGAGAGCTCGCGTTGTCTATCTTATCAACGTCAAGCATCTGGAGATTGATGTGAGGGTACTCAAAGCGCACCGCGCGACCAATGCCAATCATCATATTTGAATGAGGCTCATCCGCCCTGGCACCACGAGTGATCCAAAGGATATTCCTTGCCTTTGTAAAGAGTATCTTAAGGCATTCAAGTTTGACGGCTGTAACAATCTTGAAAGTTGACTCATCTAGTTCCGCCACACATAAAATGTTGCTCGATACTGATATATTGTGACTTCGTATCTCGTCAACACTGTTTATTCGGGTGATGCTTTGAAACCGCTGCGTTAGTAGATCAATGATTTTCTCCACGAGTCGTGATGTTTGGAGCGTCTTGCCGCCAATGATTACGAGATCCTCCAAATCTGGCATCATCAACGTAGGTAGGATGTTCAGAGGCCTTCGAAGGATCCTGATACGGTCGTCCACCGCTTGAGTAGCAAAAACAGAGAATGGATAAGCGAGACTGTCAAAGTTGGGCGTGGCCGTATCAACCCCAGAAAATCCGGTTTTCCGCAATAGGGAGTCCCACTCTGGTAGAGAGAGGGTGGGACCCCACGGCCTTCCACTATCTGCTCCGACCCACCAGCCTGGGAGGCCCCCCATCGGAAGTCCATTTCTCAATGCCTCGTTATTGGTGACTTCGAGCAGAAGGACATTACCACCAGGTTTCAAAAGGCGACGTGTGTTCATCATTGTTTCTTCTAGCGACTTTGTAGCATGGAGTACGTTGGAAGCTATGATCATATCGTAATGTCCTTCAACATAACCTTGCGCGGTTACACTTTTTTCCATGTCGAAAGTCTTGAAGATCATTCTATTGGCGTGATCTTTAAACCGCTTTTGAACGTCTTCGAAGAAACCACTCGAGATATCGGTGTATGTGTAGGACGAGAATGCTGAACCAAGCTCCTCTAGGATAGCTTTTGTTGCACCACCAGTTCCAGCACCTTCGTATTGAGTCAGTCAATAAGTTCGGGAACCAAGGATATGCCCAACATGGTGGATTCTCTTACCGATCTCAAAAATGTGCATATGTGGATATCGATGGGCCACCTGTCGTGCCATACGACCTATCCAGCGGTTGGAGGTATTCAGTCCAAGCCCTTCTTCGTAAAACTTGCTGAGTAGACCGTCACGGGCCATGAATTCAAGAATATTTGTTCGATCTCGTACCACAATTGGAAGCTTTTCACCAACTACTTGAATGAGCCTTACGTCCACTCTCTCGGGATAACTGAGCGATCATTAGCTCTAGACGACAATGATCAAAAGTAGACTAGTACCGGTTCATGATTTCCAAGATCTGGTCATGTGTATCCGATAGCCATTCTTGCTTAAGCAAAGTGTGAGTTCCAAGGGAAACATCAGTAACAACATATGAGGCCCAGGTAAGAAGGTATCGGTAATGAGATAGGGTTCGTAACTCCTCCTCTGAGGTAATTGATTTGACGAGAAAGTTAAGATAAAAGAGGCAGACTCGTTCGAGGTCGTGGGCCACAGCCTTCTCGTAAGCACTTGGACGCTCGTTGTGGGCCGCTACCTCTCCATCTACACAGGATACACCCCATTCAAATTTGGAAAACAAAAGGGAGTCGTCCTCAGGCGAGGCACGGGAAAGGGGGACGAGGCTTATAGCGTCTATTTGAATGAAAACTTCGTGACTGCCTTCGCAGTGGACATCAACGTCAGCTCTGATGTCGCCAGTGAACTCACTTTTCACACTGGATTTGAACGGTAAGATGGCTTCTTTGCGGAGATTAGATCCGCAGAGGTTAGGGTTGATGATAATACTCCGAATCTTTGTTGGGACATGAATGGACCAGAGCCTGTTGTCGCCTGGAGAGCAGTAAGCAGCAAATACTGACTGAAAAGCCGTATCAAGGAGGCCAGGATGAACAATCAACTGATCTGCCCAGCCATCACCTGAGCGATTAACTAAGGTGCCTGATGCGAAGTCAACTTTGCGCTTCATTGCCGATATTCCTTGGAATGCATCGGAATAGCCGTATCCCAGCTTCGCCAAGGTCGAGTAGAAACGTCCAACGTCAACATCAACCATGTTAACATTACTTAATGGCATCGGAAGTAGAGAATTCCCTAAAGAGTCAGCGATATGAATAAGAACCCGGCCATTAGCATTCAATGACATGGTATTCTTATATTCGGGGCAAGAGTAGCATTCGAAGTCCGCTACTAATGGCACGGAAGCCGGATGTTGTGAAGTGCCAAGCTTCAGGCTTATAAGAGTCTCGACACCAGAAAATTCGTCACTGAAGGCAATGGCACGACCTATAACCAGGTCTTGAACCTCAATAAAGTTTACTTTGTCGTTGCCGGCTAGGGTTTTCAGAGCTTCAATTGCCATAATCACATAGCCAGAGGCCGGGAAAACCATCTGGCCTTGCAGTTTGTGGCCTTTGAGCCAGCTCACCTCCTTCGAGCGGAGCAGATTTCTCCATCTGATTTCCTGCGGGGTAGTGCTTTCCACACACTTCACTCCCAGCAGTGGATGCGGTGAGCCCTCACGGGTTCGAAATGCCCCAGAAGTGCGCGACTCCGCCCCATAAATTCTTTCATGGTCCCAAGGATAGGTGGGAAGATCCACTACGAGCCTCTTGTCTTCAAGGTCTCCTGAGACTACCCTATCATAAGCGTCAAAATCAACTGAGTTGAAACCTAGATGCTTCCAGACAAATCCCAAGGCAGCCGAAAGTGTTTCAACACCATTTTTGCCGCGCGATAGAAGACCGGAGTACGCAATACCAACTCTCTCTGAGGCTTGTTCAAGGTTTTCCATACATGGAGCCTTTAAGGCAGGATGGGGCCCGATTTCAAGAACAAGATCAAAAGGCTGACTTTGTAACACAGCACTGGCGACAGCGTCAGAAAACATGACAGGATTGATCATGTTATTCACCCAGTATTCATCAGTCAGTATTGCTTTCGTCATCCTTTGGCCAGGAACGACACTGGAAAACCATTTTGTGGTCCCCTTGTCTGCGATCGTAATTTTACAGGCGCTGATAGATCGAATATAGGGCTCTGCACAGATATTCATATGAAATGAGTGATAAGCAGTGGAGACTTGGAGTTTTCGAGCAAATTTCTGTTCATCATTGAAGACCTCGATAGCCTCGGCGATGGCGTCCTCGTCGCCAGACAAAGTTATGCTGGTCGATGAATTACTTGCGGCTACTACTAGACGTCCATTAAAACTTTCAAGGTCACAGAATGCGGCGGCGTCTTCCAAAGATGTTCCTATGGCGGCCATCGCCCCCTTTTTCCCATTTGGGGACCGTGCAAGGGTGGCGTAGAGGCCACGATAATAGGCAATTCGTATTGCATCGTAGGCTGATATGTAGCCAGCAGCATATGCAGCCCCAATCTCCCCTAAGAATTGCTAGATGAGTATAATTGGAAGGCATGTAACGGTGACAGAAGTTGATGGGACATACCAGATGAATGCCCAACGACGGCTTCGAACTGGATTCCGGCGCTGTAAAGCAAGTCTACCAGAACTATCTGCAGCGCTGTGCAGAGTGGTTGCGACAATTCAGCATCAGCAAGACGGGAAGACGAAGCATCTGCCAGGAGTTCATCTTCAATCGACCAAGATGGACGATCACATTTCGGAAGCTCTGCAAGCGAACGATCCAGCATTGCAAGAATTCCACGGACGTAAGGTGAAGCTGCTATGAGCTCGCAGCCCATTTTAGGCCATTGGGCCCCCTGTCCTGTAAACACACCCAGCAGACGAGGAGCGCTTGAGTTCGAGGACCGGACACCAAGAACGTGTTGACCATCCCCAGACTTTGCAAGCTCGGAATCTATATTTGAGGCAAGTCCAGTAATTGTCATACCTGATACAGTAGTCTTGAAAGGTAGAGCTGAGCGTCGCACTTGTAAAGTCCATGCAAGGTCCCTGAGGTTCAATGACAAATTCGCCTTCAGAAACTCGCAATAAGAAGCCAAAGTAGCCTGCAAAGCTCGTTCGGAGGCGGCCGAAAAGGTCAACGGAGTGAATAGTGTTGATATGCCTATCTTTCTCTCCGTAGATTCATAGTTCTCGAGGATCGCGTGCGCATTGCTTCCACCGAATCCTAACTATATCAGTGTTTATGTTCGAATTTGAGCATATTTTTGATCTAGTGGTAGAAGTTGGCCGTTCAGATCGTGCGAAGAGATAAGTCTGCCGAGAGGGTAGACCCCAACTTTCTATATGGGCCAGACAAAGACACAATGTTGGAAATACTCGGCTCCACTATCGCTAAAGGGAAAAGTTTGGAAGAACGTACCAAAACTGTTGACACTAATTCGACGAGGATGACCATGGGGAATAGTGGGCCACGGTTCACTCTCTGTAGCAACTTCCAGATTGTGGTAGAACGGAGCTACTTTGTCGCTGAGCTTGCCAAAATGCATGTTTGGTGGTATAATCCCATTCTGAACCGCTAGAGACGCTCCAATCAAGCTGGCCAGCCCAGCAGTTCCTTCCGTGTGACCGATTATAGTCTTTATTGAACCAACATAGAGCTTACTTGCATTGGAGCTTTCGTGACTAAAAAATGCCTTGCTGATAGCTTCAGCTTCTTGAGGATCACCTGCAGGCGTTCCAGTGCCGTGCGCATAGAAGAATTGTGGGCGATCATGCGTGTTATCTGGGTCAAGTCCAGCCCTAGCGTAGGTCTGACGAATCAAGTCGGTTTGAGCGACATTGCTTGGCATAGTAATACCAGTGGTACGTCCGTCCTGGTTCAGACCCGTTTCGCGAATGATGCACTCGATATGGTCTCCATCACGGATTGCGGAGCTGAGTGTCTTGAGCACAACTGAGGCAATTCCTTCTCCTCGTGCGTAACCATCAGCATTTTCATCCCACATTCGAGATCTTCCCGTGGGGGAAAGCATGCGCAATTTGCTCTCTGCTATGTACATCCCTAATTTTTAACTTCAGCATCTCTCCATAGTTTTAAACTCTAGGAGCTTTGGCTCACCGGGGCTAAGAATCAAATTAGCTCCAGCTGCGATAGCGACTAGTGACTCGCCACTTCTCAAGACTTGGACTGCTTGGTGAACTGCTACGAGACTGGATGAACAGGCCGTGTCGATGGTCATAGAGGGTCCGTGCCAGTCGAAAAAATACGATACACGGTTTGAAATGATACTGCGAGCCATACCAGTGGCAGCATATGTTGGGAGAGCATCCCAATCGCGGCCTAAAATTCCAGACCAGTCATCACACATGAGCCCTACAAAGACCGCAGTTGACGAGCCTCGGAGTCCTTCCATTGTTTGACCTGCGGCAGAAATGGATTCGTACACAGCTTCTAGCAGCATACGTTGCTGAGGATCAATCGATTCGCTTTCCATAGGTTGGATTCCAAAGAACTGGGCATCAAAATGGCGAGGATTTTCAGATAAAAAGTAAGACTCTTGAACATTGGTAGTGCCATGATGCGTAGGATCTGGATGGTAGAAAGCCTTGGCATTGAACCGATTGGAAGGAATCTTGGTGAGGAGGTCGCGAGGCTGCCTGAGAAGGTTCCACAACTTTGAAGGCGTGTCTGATTCGCCTGGGAAGCGGCAAGAGCTTCCAATGATCGCAATAGGCTCGCCTTGTTGATACATTTTTGCAGATCTGGTACTGGTAAGGAAAGTATGCAGAAGCAGTGACGCACTAACAGAAGATAATAAGGTAGGAGGTTGAGAGCAATGTGCGATCTATTGTTCATATGATCTGCTTTGTCGGAGTAATATAAAGCATGCCCCGATCGTAGTTGAATCCATACTCGGACCTTCGCATAGTCTTCGCGTGATCCACCGAAACAATTGCCTGGTCAAAGTTTGGTTTCGGAAGGACTCCATGACAAGGCATCGCAGAATTTCGGTATTGTGGTGTCGTGTGCTGACCTCATAAATCTCCGAAATAGATCACAGATCTCGCATTACCGATCTTGCTGCTGACTCATCTTGATACGAGGTTGTGACGGCGTCCGTTTATTATTGATAGTTGAGGTCACCATCAGCTGATAAGGTTGATCTTCTATCCAAAGTGGCAATCTCGACCATGAGGAAGTTATTTGCAATCATCGGACAATCTTTCTAGAGATATATGATGATTCCAGAGTTTTGTGAGAAATCCTCAAAGCGAAAATCAGTGCAGATCGGACAGTGTAGATATTACATAATCTAGGTACTAGGACAATTTCGAAATACCACAATTGCTCAATCGTCGATCTTAACAGCTCGACCCATGTGAGCCGAGGTCTTTAGGAAGCGAATCATCATAATTGCATTACCCATCTCGCCCTTGCCTGCTCCCCATACTTGTAGAAGAGCCACGGTACAGGAGCAAATCCCAAGGCTAGGAATCCCAGCAGGCTGTTTCCCCAGCCCAGTCCAAGGGTCTTGTACATTTGGGGGCCAGCGAGAGGCAAGAAAGTCCCGAACAACGAGCGTAGAACCGTGTTGGCAGCAAGAGCGGAGGCAGCGTAGGGCCCGAAGGCATCAACGAGATATATCTGGGCCGGCATCTACAGAATATATGTTAAAGGAGAAATCAGTCAGAGCAACCAGCCGCATAACTTACAATGACAAAAAGGGAACCAAGACCTATAATGCCGGTACCGAGGATGGGTACGATCCAATGAGCCTTTGCATGAGCACTCCATCCATACCAAAAAAACCCAATAGGGATAACGGGGGTGAAGTACACCATAAGCGGCAACCTATACTCTGGCTTCATGACTCCATCGCCCGCTTGTGCCTTAAGCATTCTGTCGCTCAAGACACTGAAGAGACCCAGGCCAAAGATCATTCCAACACCAAGACCAAGGTAAGAAAGACCCGTGATACCGCTGGAAAAGCCATACTGTTCCTCAAAGACCAAAGGGAAGGTCGTGAAAAGGAGGAATGTGAGCCCAAAGACTAGGGCGCAGAAAGTGGAAAGAGCAAGAACGATTGGGGAGAATAGAAGGAGCTTCATCGGCCGAATAATTGATCGCTTGAAAAGAGCTAGTGGGGTGAGTCCTGTGTCCAACTTAGAGACCCAAAAGCTGTTTCCTGTTGATTTTCGGAGATCCGCAGCCTTGCGGTTCAAGATAACAGCAGCGTAGGTTTCACGCATAATGACTAGAGCCATCAAAGCGATTGTACCGCTCTGGCGCGAGAGATTTTAGTTAGCATAGGCATCTCCCACAAGAGGTACCAGGAAGCTCACGACTATTGTCAGGACCCAGAATGACCAACGCCATCCCGCATTCTCGGCAATAAAGCCTCCCATAACAGGTCCAATGACTGGACCAAGGAGGGGTCCAACAGCAAAGACTGCCATTGCGGCTCCTCTCTTCTCTTGCGGAATGAGATCTGCCACTGTACCACCTCCCATTGTTAGGGGAGCAGAGCCTGCACAGCCATTGACAAAACGAAAGACGAGGAACATGCCTATGTTCGTACTGAGGGCACAAGCGATGGTACAGACGAAGAAGAGGCCATTGCAGATATGATAAATAATTAATCGTCCATAAAGCTCAGACAGAGGAGAAATCACCAGTGGGCCGAGAGCAAATCCAAGGAGGTAGATGGTCACGGTCAACGTCGCTATCACTGTGCTTGTCTGGTGGAAGTCCGCCATGAGTAGGGCCGCTCCTGGTGCAAACATGGTGGAGGCAAGGTTTCTGGATATAGCTATTAGCCATGCCTACATTAAAGCACTCCACGTAGTACATACGCAATAAGAGTGATTATGCTAACGAGGGCCACATGGCCTATCCTCATAGATTTGGGCCAATTCAGAGGATTGGTGGGGTCATTTGGTCCATCCCAGTCTACCACATTTGAGTTCTCGAGCGCTTGAGCAGCATTATTGGCGTTCTCCAGGTCTGATGTAGAATGTTTGGCTCTGTCGGAAGATGTATTAATAGTCTCCTGGTTGGCTGCTTTTTCACTTGATAGAGACATTGTAGCTGAGGATAAGGTAAGGTACAGCGTTGGGAAAGAAAGAAGGCCTTGGGAAAGGGCATGATGTTCTTAATATAAAGCATTGAGTCAGCTTTAAAGAATGACAGACTATTAGTTAGCAATCAGCCAAGGGATCATAGGTATTCGTCCGTGTGAAGTTGTTGCTGCCAGGGGACCTGAGGGCGGAGGTGAGGGCGGAGGTGAGGGCGGAGGTGAGGGTAGAGGGTCGGAGTTAAGGGTCGGATTTAAAGGGTCGGAGGGTCGGAGGGTCGGCCTAAGAGCCTTTTGAAGATTTCCCAACCACCTGGACTTTGTTCTCTTCCACAACTCAGGCCCCGACACCTGGTCTACTGTCTACTGTCGTATAGGTCGACAGACTCACTCGGATATTAGATGCCAGCAACATCATGTCCGCAGTCAGCACTCCCAATTTGCCGCAGAACCCCACCTCAACGCCCAGTTCCAGTCGACGGAGGGACAAACCGCAGCTGTCCTGCACTCTGTGCAGACGCAGAAAGTAAGGTCATCTCCGCGCTCACTTGTATAAGTCGCTGATCAATCAGACTGAAGTGTGATCGAAATCAGCCATGCGAGACATGTTCGAGTCGAGGACTATCATCATCTTGCACCTACATGCCTTCGAGCGCGCGCGGCCGGTCTCAGCAACATCAGAGATTTGCCAACAGCCTTCAAGACAAGCTTAGAGAGCTAGAAAATTTGATTGTTTCGTTCAAGGGCTCGACTGATGCAAACAAGGGAATCTTGCAATCAAGACACGGGAAGACTGGCGCTCGATCCTTGGAGAATATATCTGCCTTGGTCGATTCCAATCACACCGAGGCAAGTGAGTGGGAGACTGTTGACCAGCATCATGTCTCTGAGACTTTTGGACGAATCAGCCTGGAAAATACCGAGACAAAATATGTGGGTGATGCTCACTGGATAGCAATCCTTGATGGTGTACGTTGCTTCCATAGAACCAGCGAGTGTATTCACCTCCAGCCTGAGGAAGCTGACCTCCTTTAGATTGCAGAGCTTAAAGATCATTTTGAGGATGAAACCAATTCAGTCGAACACCAGAGGTTGGAGATGGAGTTACCCGAGGTCGAAGGACCAGAGCTCTTATTCGGATCCAACAACTACGCTTCAAAGCAAGACATACTTGCATCTGTTCCCGCGAGGCCTATCGTCGATCGATTGGTAAATGAATATTTCAAAGGAATGGACATGGTCCCTGGCAAGTCCTTTGTGTGGTCTTGTGATGGAAGAATACTGAGGCGGCTAACACAAGCTCTAGTAGTCATTCATGTGCCCACTTTCCTCAAAGAAGTAAGCTTCTTGTCAATGCATTCAATTTTTGTAACCATGCCGGGTATCTTACGGAAGTCTAATTCTCGTTAGTATGAGAAGTTCTGGGAGACTCCGATGGCCACTCCGGTGATGTGGCTAGGTCTTCTGTTCAGCATGATGTGCTTAGCAACGAGGTTTCAACACTTCTCAGAAGACGAGCCTCGACGTCCGGACCAGCCTGTCCAGCCAGCCCAAGATTTTGTGCGAACATGTCGCCGGAAAGTTGCACAATGCCTAGTCTTAGGCAACTATACCAAGTCTGTACCTTTCACCATTGAGACTCTTGTGCTATACTCTATGATAGAACATTTCAATTGCGAAGACACTCAGGTCGGGACCTGGATCCTTCTGGGTATCATTGTGCGTATAGCAATGCGTATGGGATATCACCGAGATGCGTCCCACTATCCTCGGTTTTCGCCATTTCAAGCAGAGATGCGGCGAAGATCCTGGGCCATGATTGTTCAGCTTGATTTGATTACGTCTTCTCAAGTCGGGCTTCCCAGGATGATAAAACCTTGGCAGTCAGACACTGCAGAGCCTCGAAACTTACTTGATGATGACTTTGACGAAGACGTGACTGAACTACCTACTTCTCGGCCTGATACGGTTTTAACACCCATGGTGTATTTCCTAATGAAGAACAAGCTTCTGTTAGTCTCTGCTGCGATCTCCGACTTGACTACTTCTACACGACCATCATCGTACGCTGAGGTCATGAGAATGGACCAGCTGCTACATGAAGCTCGCCGTGCCATACCTTCAGGTCTACAGTCGCGGCCTATGTCAAAATCAATCGCTGTTAACTCCGACATTGTTATAAAACGTATCTACCTTGCCCTGGTTTTCCACAACGCACAATGTGTACTGCACCGCAAGTACCTCCTTCCTGCACGCTCCAATACTCAATACGCCTACTCTCGCCAGTCATGCGTAGAAGGTGCACTGCAGATCTTGCAATATCAGTCCACCTTGGATCAAGAAACACAGCCTCGTGGCCAGCTCTACAGGGACAGGTGGAAACTTTCCTCACTTGTAAACTATTACTTTCTTCTAGCGGCTACAATACTATGCCTTGACCTCGACCGTAGTATGACGGCTGGCTCATTTGATTGTCCCTACGGAGAGGCTATGGACAGTGCTAGAGATGAGAAGGTGATTCAAGCGCTTCATGAGTCGTACAGAATCTGGCTTCAATCAAGTAGCTCTTCTCGTGAGGCACAGAAAGTTGTTCAAGCATTAAAGATTTTGCTTGGGAAGGCAAGAAAATCCAAAGACACCAATACATCCGAGTTTAGCAAAGAGGACTTCGAACTTTCACTTAGTCACAGCAATACTTTTGAATTTCCCACAGGTATGCACTTATATGTCTACAAAGAAATTTCATGCTCATATCTGTAAAAGTCGCTTCGATGTTCTCTTCTTCATCAGAGAATCCGTCCGTATGGGCTGGCAACTCTACGACACCGACGAACCACCAATCACTAGAATCACAAACGAACACCTTATCAACAAGGGGCTTCGACTATGGTAGTACCTTTGACCATACGACGAGTGAATTTGACTGGGTAAGACAATGACCTAGGAATATGCACTTTCGTGTCAAGCTGACATTTTTTCAGGACAACTGGGACTTTCAATACCAAGCGTGCAGCTTCGGAGATTCCCCCAACGCTGGCGATGGTCTTGAGATGCTAAATCGCGCCTTTCCAGCTTCCGCCTCCCAGTCCTGAGATCCTTACCACTAATGTAAGAAGGTTTTGCCGATAGCCACCTGAATCAATCTTCATCATATTATCTGGCTCTCCCGATGAATCAATGACAATGATATTTTGCTGAGATCTTCCAACGAGCTGCAGATCATATCAGGCCCTTGTTGATGGAAGTAGCAAGGTGCATAGATACCCTACGCGGTGTTAGGTGCGTATCTGCTAATTAATCGAGGATAGCCCCGCCAACTCATTCATTCGTATATAATCAACCAATGTTCATGAAGTAGGGGAGTATTAGTAGTATTGAATTTGATCCTTGTGCTAGCTCCGTGAAGTAGCAATAGTCTGCTACAGGGCTTCAGGCTGCTATAGGCTTTTCTGCACCAGATATCTACCTCGACGCATCCTCAGAAGATAGCTGGAATAGCCCTTCACAGTCCCACGAAGAGCTGAAAACAAAAATATTGCTTCTTGTGGCGTAGCGGTAGGTTATGAGGCGTAGAAGACATGCCTGACTATTTGATCGAGCTAAAAGCCACCTTCTCACCGTATTCACGCGGCATTGAGGCTCACTCTTCGCTTGGAACATGTAAATGTTTAAGCGTCTCGCTGAGCTTCGGCGTTTGAAGCAAGGTCGGCATACCGTGCTCTGCCAATAACAATGCATCCACAGCCCCGTGCAAACACCGAAATTCTCCATAAGTCTCTCCGATATTTTGCTGCTGATGTGATTCGACGGAGACGCCGAAATATAAGTACGGCAGCCGAACCTTATGAACTATACAGACACACCTTGACTGGACTTACTAAGATGGCGATACCGAAAGTCATCTTATGGGAAGAAGAATATGTGAAATACGGCCTCCGAAACTTCATTCGGAGCCTCAATTCCTCTATATCTTCAAGGAGACAGTACGAGTCTTTTGCGAATAGAACGCCGATTTCTGAGTATCATTCTACTGTTTCCAAGCAGCACACATCTTTCTGCTCCCAATACTGCGAAACGAACCTCCCAGTCATGCACAGATACGTTCCTTACCAATGCTGCCTATTATTATTAATAGTCACATCACTCCCTGTCCTCACATTGGCTACCAACAGTTTTATACCAGATCAAACCCCTTTCAACCCTTCCCTTTCGAAGAACTGCACAGTTTCATACCTCCATTCTAATTCCACTATTACCGGCGATGTCATAATCGCGCCCTATTCTCCTCTCTCGAATAACGAGTTTCCCAAGATTCCTATTCTCAACACGTCAGCGTGGGAGCTTTGGTTCTTCGATGCCGTCTCACCATCCGGGGACGTTGCGATCTCGTTATCTTTCTTCCGCGATGGCTCGCAGTCGCTTCTGGGCAAAGGAAGCCTGCGCACCCAATTCCAAGCACTCTGGCCTGACGGGTCGACCTATGTCACCGAAATTCATGCTGAAAGTTCCGTCATGGAATCATGTCCCGAGGAGTCGATCACTGCGTTCTGGCGCGGGAAGGACGAGAGAGAGGGTTCTGTCTCATTTTCGATTGCACAGGATTTGAAAGAGGCGATTGTGACGTTTGACCTGGTTGAAGTTCAGGGCACTGTATCCATGTCATGCCGTGCTCCGGCATTCGATGGAGGTAGCGACACAGACGGCTTCGCAGCGTCATCAAAACTTATGGCTCCTATCGTATACTGGCTGCAACCGATCCCGATTGCCGATGTCCAAGTCGCTCTACTCATTGAGGGTCAAGAGCTTACTTTTGCTGGCTCGGGCGGGCACGACCGGTTCTGGACACCATATTCGTGGACAATGCTAATGGACGAGTCATACTACATACGAGCCGTTGCAGGGCCATATACGTTGATCGTACTAAGGATAATATCAAGAGTTGATATTGGAAGGATTTACATGTCTGCATATTTATTTGAGAGAGGGGAGAGCGCTTTTAGTTCGCAAAATGGGCGGGTTTCTTTAGATAAGGATTTCGTGTCCTTTGAATTAAGCTACCATGGTGCCGTTAGGGGTAGTTTCCGGGACATCAATACGGGATATATTATTAATCTAGTCTCGCCAGCGAAAGGTAGGCATTGGAGGTTTGAGTTAGAGCATGGAAGACTTTCCTGGGACTTTCCGACCGGGCCAGTGACTGGGAATACTGGATTCGTTGATACAGTAGTTGGAGGCGAGGTTGGCGGTAAGCGGTATCAAGGCGTAGGTAGTACTGGACAGTGTTAATTAAAATTATCAACGAAGTAATTTGATTAGAAAGAAATATTTAGAAAATAAAATATTTATTTAGAATAATTATTAAGAGAGTAATTATTTAGAATAATTATTAAGAGAGTAATTATTTAAAGAATAATTATTTAGAATAATAATATAGAGAATAATTATTTAGAGAATAATTATTTAAATAATTATTTAGAGAATAATTATTTAGAATAATTATTTAAAGAATAATTATTTAAATAATTATTTAGAGAATAATTATTTAGAATAATTATTTAAAGAATAATTATTTAGAATAATTATTTAAAGAATAATTATTTAAAGAATAATTATTTAGAGAATAATTATCTAAAGAATAATTATTTAGAGAATAATTATTTAGAGAATAATTATTTAGAGAATAATTATTTAAAGAATAATTATTTAGAGAATAATTATCTAGAGAATAATTATTTAGAGAATAATTATATAGAGAATAATTATATTTAAAATAATTATTTAGAGAATAATTATATTTAGAATAATTATTTAGAAAATAATTATTATAGATTAAGATTTATTTCTAATAGTTCTAGATTTTATAAAGTTTAGTTTTTATATTATTAATTATATATAACTAGTAATTAGTTTTCTTAATAAATTTCTTCTTTATAACTAGTAATCTATTTATATTAAAGCTTAGTATTATTTAGTTATACTTAATCTTTAATATATTACTAGCTATTCTTTTTATAACTAAATAATATCCTTAATAAGTTTATTTAGAAAAACTTAAGTAAATTATATTATTTTTTCTTAATCTAGATAAAACTAGTTCTAAGTTATATATAAATACTATATTATAATTATAAAGAGAATTATTAATTATAGAATATTATTTATTTAAAATCTTATTTTTAATAATTAATAATATTTATATTCTAGTAAAATCTAACTTTATTATATTAAACTAAAATATTTTTATTATTAAAATTTAGTTTATAATATAATATTACCTTAAGTAATAAAAGTAATAAATTTAATACTAATAAGTACTTAAGTAATAAGAATTATAAAGAAAAATTAATATTATTATATTAAGAACTATAGAATTCTCTATTATTAAAATTAAATAATAAATAAATTTAATACTAATAAGTATTAAGTAATAGGAATTATATTAAATATTAATATTAATATATCTTCCTCGCTATTAAAACTAGATAATAAATAGATTTAATAGTAATAAGTATTAAATAATAAAAAACTACTAGAATTATAATATTAATTATACTTAAAAATATTCTTAAATTCTTATTATTTAATTATTAGATTTAATTATTCTCTTAAATTACTATTATCTTAAATAATTCTTTTATTAAATAAATTTATCTTATCTTATTATTTCCTTATAAAACTATTAATTTAATTCTTATTAATAGTTTTAAAGTTAAGTAAGAGTAAAGATTTATATATATAGTAATAAAAATTAGAATAAATATAAGTTATTATTAAGTTCTATAGATATAATATTTAGTTTCTCGTATTATTACGAATAATTATTTAGCGCTATTTAATATTAATAAAGAAGTAATTATACTAGATTAAAGCTAGTTTTATTATTAAGTAAATAAAGTATTATTATCTTTTATTATTTATATATTACTATGTAATAATTATATACTTTTTCAATTTTTTTTAATTTTTTTAACTTTTTAATTTTAAATTCTATAGTTAGCTATTTACTAATTATAGTTTATTCCTTAAATATTTTAATATTTATTATTATTTATTATAACTTATCCGCTTTATTAAAGCTTATATTTATAAACTATTTTTTATATTATTATTATTATATCGCGATCGTCTATATTTAGATTTATAGAGAAAAAATTCTTGATAAAGCTTAGTATTTTATAATAACTATATAAGAGCTTAGAAATATAATAATATATAATAAAATATAGATAATAAATATTCTAATTAATTAAGATTATATATAAGATAAATATTATATTTAAATAATTATTATATAGTTATATAATATAGATATTATTATATTAAAGAAAGAAATAATATTATAAATTAAGATTTATTTCTAATAACTTTAGATTCTATAGAGTCTAGCTCTTATATTATTAACTATATATAATTAATAACTAGCTTTCTTAATAAATTTCTTCTTTATAATTAATAATTTATTTATATTAAAGTTTAGCGTTATTTAGCTATATCTAGTTCTTAATAATAATTATTTAAAAAATAAAATAATTATTTAAATAAGAGAAAAAGATTTTTATATTTTAATTAAATATTATATTCTTTTCTATACTTAAAGTATTACTTAAATAATTTAGAATATAAAATAATAAATATATAATTTATTATATAAATTATTTAATAAATTATATACTTTATATTTTATCTTTATATAATTTTTTAAAGAGATTTTTCTTAAGAAATATACTTGAAAATATAATTAGAAGTAATATTTATATTTTTAAAATATATACTTTAAAGAATATACTTTAAGAAATATATTTTAAAGAATATACTTTAAGAATATATTTTAAGAAATATTCTTAGAAAATATATTCTAGAAATGTATTTAGAAAGTATACTTTAGAAATATATATTAAATATATATTATAAGAATAATTCTTAAAATAATTCTAAGAATAATTCTAAGAATAATTTAAAATCTTTAGAATATATTTAAAGAACTTTTTAATTATTTATTATAAGCTAGTTATTTATTACTTATTTATTTATTTATTAATTTAATATAATACTAGGTTTATTTAGCTTAATACTTATAATTATTATTATTATAATATTTATATAAATCTTTTATATATTCTATAAATTTCTTCTTTAGTTTTAATCTTCTAATTATATTATATTTTTATTTAATTTACTTTAAACTAGTTTTTAATATTAAATTAAAATTCATTATATCTTTACTTTTATTAATTTAATAATAAGATTAAAAAAGTATTAAAGCTTATAACTAAATAATAAATTAAAATAAGTATTATAGAATTTCTATTAGTATTTAAATTAAATTAATATTATAATATATTATTAATATATTAATAAAAACTTTATTATATAAATAAGTTTCTAGTAAGTAATCTTAGATATTAAAAATATTATAAAATATATTTTAAAGAAGTATTTATCTACTTTATAATATTAAATTTTTAATATTAAAGAAAAATTCTATACTTTTTAATATTTATTAAAAATATCTTATTACTCTTATCTTTATTTTTTAAGTATTTTATTTTTTATTTTTTTATTTAATTTATTTCTTAAAACTTAATAACTAGTAATAATAATTATAAAATAATTACTTATAAAAATAAAGAATATATTCTTTATATTATTAAATTCTAGTATTATATCTTTTTTCTTTTACTAAATAATAATACTAGTATTATTATTAAAAACGTTAAAAAATTAAAAAATATTTAAATTATATTCTAATTATAATACTAGATTAATAAGGAACTAGTAGTAATAATAATAATCCTAATAAAATTTTAATAAGAGAAAAATATTACTTTATTCTAACTAAAAGAATAAAAAGAAATACTTATAAAAGTAAAAACTATTAAAATAAAAATAGAGAAAATAAAAAAAGCTCTTTAAGGAATTAATATAAAAAACTAATTTATAAAAAATAAGTATTATATATATTATAATAAAAATAATTAATTAGAAAAAAAATAAGAGTATAGAAAATCTTTATTATAATATTAAAATATTCTTAGCTTTATTATTAATAATAATAATTAATTTTTTTTAAAGATATTAAATTCTCTATTATTTTATAAGTTAAATAATAAAATTATCTTAAATAATTAAATACTATATATTTATAATAAGTTAAAAGTTAATAAGAATTATTTTAAGAATAATATAATTTAAACTATTTATATTATTTTAAGAATTTAAATTATTTTAATACTTTTAATAAGATATTAAATATATTCTAAAATATTATAAGTAATCTAAATAAATATTTTAATATATATTAAGAATTTAAAATTCTTAAAATAAAATTAACTAAGATTTTTATTATATTCTTATTAAGATTTTATAAATATATAATTTATCTTAAACTTAATAAAATAATTATAGTAAAGAAATTAATTAAGAAGATAATATTTTAATTATAATATATTATTATTATTAATATTATTAAATTTCTTATATTTATAATATTAAGTAATTATTATTAATAAATAAATAAATAATTTATATTATTAATTTTATTATTAAATATAAAAAGAAGATAATTAAATAAATAATTATCTTAGTTTTTAATATATTAAAAATACTATAATTTATTATATATATTTTTTTATCTAAATATTTAATTATTAAACTTATTATTATTATTATCTTTAAATATATTATTTTCTTGAAATTATTTATATTTACTTATTATAATTATAGTAAAGAAGATTATTAACTTAAAAATTATTCTATCTTTAAAAAAAAGAGAATTTAGAAAATTAATATTAAAAATAAAGATTTAATAAATTTAAAGAAATTATTAAGAGATATTAGAAATAAGTTAAATAAATTAAATATTTTAAAAAATTAAATATTCTTAGAAAAGTTATTTATAAGAATTTATTATTCTTATTATTAATAAATTTATATAATTCTTATAAAAAGTAATTATTTATATATTTTATTATATTACTTATTTAAAGTAAAGAATATTAAATAAAAGTTTTTATTAATATTAATACTATCGCTAATATATTTATTAATAAAAAAGAAATATAATTATTATTTAAATATTTTAATATTATTCTTATTTCTTTAATTAAATCTTATTATCTTTATAATTATAATAGTAAGATATAAAAAAAGCTAGTTATTTATATTATTTATTTAATTATAAAGATTAATAATTATTATTATAAATCTAGATATAATAGACTAAATACTAGTTTATATAGAATTTAATTTATAATTTATAAATTTACTAAATAATAATTATAAGTAGTTTAAATAATTTCTTCTTTATAATATAATTATATCTTAACTTTATATTATTTCTAGTTTAGTTAATTTTATAATAATTATATAGAATTTATAGTTTCTATATTTATTATTAATTTAAAGAATTAATATATTATTCTAGAAAAGCTTTAAATAAATAAATATAAGATTTTATTTAATATAATAAATAATTATATTATTTTCCTTTTAAATTATTATAATTAATATAATTAATTAAAGTAATTTTAAAAGTTATTTAAGTCTATTAAATTAATAATATTTAAATTTTAATTAAAGAGTTCTTTAGAATTAATCTCTATACTTATAATATCTAAAGAAAATAAAGTATTAAATATTTATAAAATTAATATTATTACTTTTTATATATTTATTTAAGATTAAAAGAAATATAAGATTTAATACTTCTTTATAATATTAATTAAAATAAATAAAGTTTAGAAAGTAAAGAAAATCTCTATAAAAATTATATATAAAACTACTATTTATATTAAAGAAATTATTTAGAAGAAGCTTTTATAGAAATACTATAATCTTTTAAATATATATTATAATCTTTTAAATATATTTAATAAAATAAAGATAAAAAAAAATTTATATTAATCTTATAACTATAAGATTAATTTTAAGCTAGAAAAAAAATTATTATAAAGTTAACTTTATCTTATATTTAATTTTAAGTTATAAAAGATTTAGAAATACTTAAAGAAAAACTTATAAAAGAGTTTTATATTATAAATACTACTCTTTATATATTTTTAATATTATTTATTTAAAAATATAATAATAATCTAAGATTTTATATTAATTATTAAAAACTTAATATAATAATAATTTAAAATAATTACTTTATCTTATTAATAAAAAAGATTTTAATTTATATAGTTAATTATATATATTTAATAAAACTTAATATTATTATTATATATAATAAGCTTTAAATATATTTTAATAATAAAACTCTTATTATTTTTATTATATTCTTTATATTTATATTTTTTTAGTTAGTTTTTATTACTTAAAATACTTTATAACTAGAAATAATTAAATTAATAGAAAAAACTTATATTCTTACTTGAAAGCGTTAAAATCTTCTAAAAATCAATGAAAATTAATAAAAATTATTAAAAATTATTTTATATACTACTTATTTAATACGTAATATAATATATAATAGTAATATATAATATATAATAATATATATAATAATATATATAATAAATAAATAAATAAATAAATAAATAATATATATAATAAATAAATAAATAATATACGTAATAAATAAATAGATAAATAAATAAATAAATAAATAAATAAATAAATAGATAAATAAATAAATAAATAAATAAATAAATAAATAAATAAATAAAGGAAAAATAAATAAATAAATAAATAAATAAATAAATAAATAAATAAATAAATAAATAAATAAATAAATAATAAATAAATAAATAAATAATATATATAATAAATAAATAAGTAATTATTAATATATTTTTATATTAAAATTTAATATTAAGTTAATTATATATATTTTTAATTTATTAATATTAATATAATATATTTTATAATATTTCTATTATTATATTAATTCTATTATTATTAAAAAAATATACTTTTAAATAATATAAAAAGATTTTATTATTAAAAATACTTATAAAATATATAATATACTTATTAATAATTAATAAATATATTATATACTTTAGAATAATTAATAATTATTAAAAATATAGAAAATATAGAAAATATATTCTAAATATTTTAACTAGTTTTAAAATAATAAATATAAAGTATTTAAATATTATATTTTACTTTTTAAACTTATTAAAAGATTTACCTTATATTAATAATAAATAAATAATAATTTTTTAAGTACTTAAATAACTTTTATTAAATATACTTAAATAATATTCTAATAAAATAAAGAAAAAATATTAAGAATATATTCTATATATAAAAGATAAAATTTATAAACTTAATAATATTTACTAATAAATTATAAATAAATTCTTTTAAGATTAAAATAATTATTAATTAGAATATATTTATTTATTTAAAAGAAATATAAGTATTTATAAAGTTTTATAATTTTTATTATTACTTTATTAAAAATTTCTTTAAGATAATAAAATTATTAATAATTTTAATAAAAAAATATTATTTATTTTATTAATCTAAAGCTTACTAAATACTTTTTAAAAATATAGAATAATTATTTAAGAAATAATTATTTAAAGAATAATTATTTAGAGAATAATTTAAAATAATTATTTAAAGAATAAAATAATTATTTAAAAAATAAAATAATTATTTAAATAATAAAATAATTATTTAAGAAATAATTATTTAAAAAATAGAATAATTATTTAAAGAATAAAATAATTATTTAAATAATAGAATTATTATATAAGAAATAATTATTTAAAAAATAAAATAATTAATTAAAAAATAAAATAGTTATCTAAAAAATAGAATAATTAATTAAAAAATAAAATAATTATTTAAAGAATAATTATTTAAAGAATAAAATAATTATTATAATTTATTTAGTTAAATATATATTTACTCGACTTAAAATACTTAATAAAATTTTAAAATATAGAAAATAAATATTATTTACTACTTTATAAAATCTTAATATTTAGTAATAATAATTATTAATTAAATTTAATTTTATTAAGTATTATAAATTATTATTATATAAATTATTAAATAATAATTAATTTTATTAAAATTAATAGAGATATAATATAATTAATAGAATAAAGCTAAGAAAGGAATTTATAAAGCGCGTAAAGAATTAATATTAATATATAGTAATAATAATTATAAGTACTAAGCTAAATAAATATAACATTATATTAAATTAATAAATAAATAAATAAATAATAAATAACTAAATTATAATATTATCTCTCTTTTTAAGTAAGTATTAATCTTAATATTTAAAATAGATAATTTATAGTCTATTAAGCCTATTAAACTTCTTAAAATATTATTAATAAAAGTTAATAACTAAATTTATAATATTTTTAAATTTATTATTATTTATATTATATTATTATTAATCTAGTTATTTTTTATTTTTTTAATATATATAGAATTATAAGCGATGATTCTTATCTATTTATTAAATATTTAAAATATTATTTAATTTTTATTTCTTTTTTTTATTAATAACTATAGGCTCTAGAGAAATAATATATTATTTAAATAAAAAATTAATTATAACTTTATATAGAAAATTTAAATAAAATATATTATAAATTTATATACTTATTAAAAGCTTTAAATAATAGAAAGACTTTATCTTAATAATAATCTTAAATAATTTTAATATTTTATTATCTAGCTTCTTATTAAGATATATTATAATAATATTTTTATTTAATAAAAATATTAAGTCTCCTATCTTATAAATAATTTTAAATTATTAATAATTTATCTACTTTATTATATATTTTTAATTAAGAGTAAACTATTTTTTTATAAATTTTAGAATATTCTTTATTTTATTTATAATACTATTAGTTTTAATAGCTTAAATTCTTTTATAAGTTAATAAGCTAGAATTAACTAATAATAAGAAAAATATATAAAAATAAAAACCTTTATTAATAAAGAAAAGAGATATATTAATAATATTAATAATTATATTATTATTAATAAATTTAGCTATAAATAGCTAATATATTTAATTATTTTATATATATAAATAATAAATCCTTAATTATTACTTAATATTTTAATTTATTCTTTTTATTTATTTATTAGTTTCTAAATAAAAGGCTATAAATAAATTAATTATAATTTATAATTAATTATATAAAGTTTTTTAAACTAAAAATATAAATTAAGATCCTTAATTAAATATAATTAAATTTAAAAGACTATAGGTTCTAAAAATATAATTAAATAAAATATTTATTATAATTTTAATAGAGGTTCTTTTATTAACTATAATATAAAGAATATAATATTTTTTTTTAAAAAGATAATTTATTAATATATAAATTATATTTTAGTTCTTAAAAGTAAAAAGATTAATAATAAAATTTATTAAAATATTCTATTAACGCTACTTAGATATAAATAATAATTATAATAATTTATTATATTTATTCTTTAAAACTTTATTTCTTTAATAAATATAATAATTATAAATATATTAAATTATTTCTTTCTTTATATTAAACTAATAGAATTAGTATTTTAATATTTTTAATATTTAATTTCTTTCTAAATAATTACTTATAGGCTGATTATAGCCTTTTCTTATAATATCTAAATATAACTTAAATAATATAGAAATCTAAAAATAATTCTTATAAAATAAAATATAATATTATTATAAGTAATATTATAAGTTAATATTCTTAAATATTTAAATTAAATTTTTTTCTATTATATTTTATACTTAATAATATTTTTTATTATTTTAATTTATTAATATAATCTTAATATATAATAGTAGCTTTTTATTTATTATTATATTAATTTATTTATCTATAGCTTTATTTTTTTTTTTAGTTTTTTAATTTATTAAGGGGACCTAGTTATAATCTTAGAAATATTTTAATAAAAATAATATTTTATATTAATATTTAAAATATTTATTCTCTTTATTAATTAGGATTAAATTAGATATTTAAATTAATATATTAATTTTTTTATTTAACTTCTCTATTTAATATATAATTTTAAAGTTATATTTAGTTAATTTTTTAGTTTATTTTATTTAATAATATATTAGTTTCTTTATTTATATAAAGTATTCTAAGCTTTTATAATTAATAAAAATTTATATAGAGATATTAGTTAACTCTAGCTTAAAATATTAATATTTTAAATAATAAACTATTATTAGGAATTCTTTATTATAAATTTTATAATTATATTTAACTAGTATTATATTCTTATTATAAAAAGTTATTAAATAAAGTACTTCCTTATTATCTATTTATAATAAAATATTATTATTAATATAGTTTAAAGAGTTTATTTTTAATACTATAAAATAAAATCTCTTATAATATTAAAAGACTAGAGTATTAATAATTAAATATTTTATTTTTTTAAACACAGCTTAATAGACTTTTAATTATAAAAAGAAATAATCTTTCTTTATTAAAGTTATTAAGAATTTTATTATTTTTAAAAAGTCCTTTATAAAATAATAATAAAAGTTATAGAATCTTATAAAGAATTATATTTTCTTAAAATATATAGAGATCTTTTATATAATAACTACTATAACTTTATTTAAATCTATTTTTAAATTAATAATAAATACTAAAAGATTTAAAAACTTTATTTTTTATATATAGAATTTATATTTATTTATATTAATTTATAGCTTTACCTTATATAGTTATAATAAGATTTTTTTAATATATTTTTAGTATTTCTTTTTTATTTTATTATAAATTAGAATATTATTTAGATATACTTAATAAAAATTATTTAGATATTTAAATAAATTATTATTTATATATTATTAGTATAAGATAAATCTTCTAGTAAGCTTAAAGAATAATATATAATATTTAAATATTTTAAAGAAAGTAATAAAGATAGTAAAGTTTTTATTATTTAAATATATATAAAGCTTATTAAATATAGTAATAATATTAAGCTTTATTAAATATTTATAATTTATTACTTAGGCTAGTATTTTTTTTATAAATAAAATTAAATAACGATTTTAAATTATAATAATATTAAATTTTTAGTAATTAATATAGAATCTTAGGCTATTATTATACTTTTAGATAAATAATATAAAGAATATATAAAATATAGTACTTAATAATATAAAATTTTTTTATAAATTTTTTTCTAGGTATTCTTTAACCTTCTATAATTTAAAATTAAATATAAAGTAGAGTTAATTTTATAATAACTTCTTACTTAGTTTTAGTTTAATCTTATAATTATAAAATTAATATAAAAGAAGCTCCTTTATTTTATTTTTATTAAATATATTAATAAAATTATAGTATTCCTTAGAGAGCTTTCTCTTAATAATATTTTTTAAGTATATTATAATTTTATATATAGCCTTTATAGAGATACTCTATTTTAATACTTAATTAATTTTTATAATAATTATAAAGAAGTATTAAATTTAATATTTTTTTAAATTATAGGCTAATATATTAAAAATAGCTATATTAATTTAATAAATATTTAATAATTTATCTTCTTTAAATAAGGGGGGTATAAGTATTTAATTATTTATTTAAAATTAATTTAATTTGGATTTAATACTTAAGGTAAACTCCTTTAAGAATTTTTTTAATATTAATTTAAATAGCTTTACTATATTAAATTTAACTTTAATAATTATATTAAGAGTAGAAAATTTAATTTATAAAATATCTTTATAATTATATTATCTTAGAATAAAGATAATATAATTATTAGTTATATTTAATATAATCTTATACTTATTTATTTAAGATTTTCTTAGAATAATATATTAATTATTAAAGTTAGTAATTAATATAGATATAATAGATTTTTATAATTACTTACTCTTATAAAGAGGTATATAATATAGATAATAAATTTTTTTTTTATTTTATTATTATAATTATAGAGATAGCGGGGTTTTAATAAAAATAAAAATAAGATATTAAAAGTATTAAATAAAATTTACGCTTCCTTTTTATTAATAAATAAATAGATAGTAGTATTAGTATTAATAAGAATTTTAAATTAATATTTCTTTTCTTAAATTAATAATATAATAAAGTATATAAATAAATATTTATTAAAAAAATTATATAAATTTATTAATAATAAGAATAAAAGATTTTTAAGGGTAACTTTTTTAAAGATAACTAGTTTTTTAAATTTAATAAATTTTTAATTATTTTATTAAAGTCTTCCTTTTTATTTTCCTTATTATTAATTTCCCTAATTGTTTTATAATAATATTTAGAGTATATTACCTAAAAATATTCTTCCTTATTATAATTATAATATTTTATTAACTTCTTTATTCTAGATAAGATATCTTTATAGAATAATTAAAAATAATAAGATTATAAAAATATTAATAACTTAATAAAAAAACGCTTTATAAGAATAATATAAATAAAAATAGTAATATAAATAGTTTTCTATATTTAAGTTATAATTATAATATTAAAAGTTATATAGATAATAAGATAATTTATTATTATTAAAGTATAGTTTTTATATTTATTTATTACTTATTATTAACGATTAATCTTTTAATAAAAATTTATTAATTATTTTAATATATTAAATTTTATAAATATAATAATAATAGTCTTCTATAATTAAAAATTAATCTTATTTTTTAATTTATTAATTATAGTTTTTTTATCTAGTTTTAAATAATTAGTAAATATATAAAAATTAAAATAAAAAGTAATAAAAAGATTATTATTTTTTTATCTTAAGCTTTTAAAGCTATAATATATATTATCCTTCTTATAAAGATCGCTTATAATATTATTTAAAATTTAAATTATATTTTTAGGCTAATAAAGTAGCTTAAATTATTAATATAATAAGTTTAAATATATTAAGCTATAGTATCTTTAGTATATAAAATTATATAAATAATTTTTATATTATTATTTATATAATAATTTTAATTAATAATAAATTTATTTTAAATATATTAGATTTAATTTTTTAAGAATACCTTATTATTTACTTTAATAAATAAAGGTAAATTAAAAACCTTTTATAAATACTTTATCCCTAGAATTATAAAGTTAAAGATAATTTATTTAAATAATATATATTTAGTTATTTATAAGTTTATAATCTTTTTTTTTAACTTTTTTATATAGTATTCTTAATAGACTTTCTTTATTTTTAAGTTTTTTACTTTTTTTTATACTACCTTTTTAAGATATTAAACTAATAAAGTTATAATATAAATTATATTTATTTTATTTATTAAAAAGTTTTATTCTTCTATATAAAATAGAGTAGTATTTTATTCTTAATAGAATTTATTTAATACTTATAATAACTTAGCTAAGTTAATTTTTATTTAATATTATAATTAACTAGTATTTTAGATTTTTTATAGAGTTTTAGTATCTTTAAGACTAATAATTATATCTTTTAATAAGAAATTAATATAATAGTAACTTATTTTTTAAAAAATCTCTTTATAAACTTAATTTATATTTATAAAGATATTATTAATATAACTTTAAATTATTATAAATAATAATAGATTTATATAAGAGTTTTAAGTTTTTTATTTTAATACTAATATTTATATTATTTTAAGATAGATATTATTTTTAGTTTATAAGCTTTTTTTAAGGCCTTATCTTACTAGTATATTATTTTAAATAGTTTTTACTTAATAGTAATTTAATACTAGTTATTAAGTATATTATTATATTCTAAAGATTAATTTCTCTATTACTTTTTTATAGTATTAAATATTAATAGTTATTATATTATTTATTTAACCTCGCTAGTATACTTATAAGGGTAAGAATAATAATAAGTTTTATTTTATTATTAAGAGCCGGCCTAAAGTAAATTAATAAGAATATAATATAATTAATAGAATAAAATTAAGAAAGGAATTTATAGAGTATATAAGGAATTAATATTAATATATAGTAGTGATAACTATAAGTATTAAATTAAATAAGTATAATATTATATTAAGTTAATAAATAAGTAAGTAAGTAATAAATAGCTAGATTATAATATTATTAAAGATTTCCGCTATACTTTATATTTAATATTAAATATTATTATTATTTCTTAATAATTTATAACTTAATATTTATAAAGTTTTAATATTAAAAACTTATAAAATTATAAATACTAAAAAAATTAAAAATATATTATTTAAATCTATTAAATCTAATTAATATTATAAGATTTTAATTTATTTTATTTTATTATAATTAATAATTTAAAAGAAGTAATTTTAAAACTAAAAGAATTAAATATAAAAAAGAATTATCTTTTACTTTTTATTTAAAAAAAAAATTTAATTTTTTCTTTTTTATTATTTTATTATTATTAATATATTTATTAAAATACTTATTTAAATACTTTAAAATACTTATTTAATTAATTAATTTTTATTTATTAAAAAGTATTTTATATCTTTATTAATATTAATAATTATTTTAATATTTTTAAATAATCTTAATAAAATCTTCTTAATTAATTTATATTAATAGAATATTTTTAAACTTTTACTTTATTATATTTTATTAAAGTATTAAATTAATTATAATAATGAAATTAACTCTTCTTTTAAATAATATATTTTAGAAAAAGTAATTATTTTAATTATAAATATAATAATATTTTATATTTAATTAAATAATTACTATTCTTTTACTTCTTTTAAGAATTTAAATTATTAAAACTAAATTTAAACTTATAGTATTACTTTTATTAATATTAAATATTTTTTAAACTAGATTTTTAATTATATACTTTTTATTTTAATAATTAAAAGAAAAGTTAAATAAAATAATTATATAAATTCTTATAGTTTTAATTTAATATAATTATAATTATTATTATTATAAATAATTAATTCTTAAAAAATTTCTTAGAAATATATTTAATTCTTAAGTATAGTTTTATAAATTTATAGAATTTATTTTTTAAAAATTATTAAAAATTAATATATTTAATATTTAGCTAGTTAATTTTAATAATAAAATTTTTATTATATATTAACTTAATATAATATATTTAATTTTTAAAATAATTATAAAAATAATTCTTTAATTTTTTAAAGATAAGAAATTAAAAAAAACTAAAATATAATAATTAAAATTATTTTTAGTATAGAATATTTAATTAAAAATATTATTAAGATTTTAATAAGTCTTATTAATTTTTCTATAATAAATTTTAATTTTAATCTTATTATTAATATAATAATCTAGATAATTTTAATAATAATTTATATTAATAAGATTATTTATCTTAATTTTATTCTAAATATTATAATTATATTATAATTATAAGAATTAAGTAGAATATTAATAAATTATAAACTAATATTTATAATATAATTCTAATTTATAAGATAAATATAAAGAAGAAAAATAAAAATAAAAAAAACTAGTACTTAAATAAATATATAAGTATTAAGTAAATAAAATAAATATTAAATAACTAAAGTAAAATAAATATAAATAATTTAAAAAAAAATATTTAAAAATTATAATAATACTTTTTTTTAATATTTATACTTTTAAATAAATATTTATATATTTTATATTTAATTATTTAACTTAAATAAATTATTATTATTATTAATAATATTAAATTTAAAGCTAATTAAATTTTAAAATTTATTTAAATTTTTTTTAAAAGTAATTTAAATAATATATTTTAAATAATTTAAATATTTTAAAAAGTAAGTTTTTAGAATAATAGTAATTTTTAAAATAAATTTAAAAAATTTTTATATTAAGTTATTAAAATTTTTCTAAAAAAAATCTAAATTTTAGATTTAAATAATAAATTTTAGAATTGAAAATTATAAATATAAATTAAATTTTATATCTTTATATATTAATTATTAAATAAGATATAAAGAGAATTTAATTTAAAAAAAATTATTAATAATAAGTTATAAAAAACTTATATAGAAAATATTATAATAAAATTAATTAAAAAAAGTTTTAAATAATAAATATAAAAGTTAATAATTTTAATAGTTAAAAAAAGATTTTTAAATTTATTTAAAAGTTTTTTTATTAAATATTAAATTTATAAATTTTAAATATTAAGCTAAACTAGATTTTTAATAATATATTTAAATATAAATTAATAATATTTACTAATAAATTCTTTTTAATTTATTTAAATAAACTTTATTTACTTTTAAAGAACTTTATTAATTTAATTTATTTTTTTTAAAAAAATTAATTTATAAATAGTTTTAAAGCTTCTTATTATTAATAAAATTTATTTAATAAAATTTTAATTTTAATTTTATATAAAAATATTGGCTTAAATTAATAAAAAGAAAAATTATAAAGTTATTTTAAAAAAATAATTATTAATTATAAATTTAATAAAAAGTAATTATTTAATTTAATTATTTTAAAAAAATTAATAAAAACTTATAAATATTATTTTATAATTATATTAATATTCTTTATTTAATTATTTATTTTAAGATAAAAAATAATTAAAAAATTTATTTTATTTTTTATTTATAAATAAAATTTATATTAAAAGTAATTTTTAAATTAAGTATTTTAATTAATTATAATAAAAAATAAAAATTTATAATCTTTTTAAATAAAAATATAAAAGATTAAAATAATATTTTTTATAATAATATTATTTATAGAAATATAAATAACTTATTTAAAAAAATAATTAATAATTATTAAAATATTAATATATTTTTAATTATAATAATTTATACTTTTAAATAAAATAATAATAAAATTTATAATAATATAGAATTAATAATAATTAAAAAATTTTAAAAATTTTAAAATATTATAATAATATTTTTTAAAAATCTTAATATAAAAATAAAGATAGTAATTATATATAAATCTTTTAATATTAATTAAAAAATTTAATTAATAATAATAATAACTTAAAATTCTATAAATCTTAATTTTTTTTAAATAATTAATATTAAAGATATTATAATTTTATTAAATTAAATATAATTTAAGCTTATTATTATTTAAAATAAATATAGTTTTTTTATATTTTATATTTAATTAAAAAGAATTTTTTTATTTTTTATTTTTTAAAAATAAATATAATAAGAATTTTCTAAATTTATTTATTTTAAATATAGATTATTTTAATAATAATATTTAAATTAAAATTTTTAAATTTATTATTAAATTTAAAATTAATTTTAAAGAATTTATATTTTTTTTATAATAATCTTTTAATATTAATAAAAATAAGTATTATTTAAAATAATTAATTTATAAAATTTTTAATTTTAAGATTATTTATTATTAATATTATTAATATTTATTTTTTTCTTTTTTAAAATTTTTTTTTAATTAATAGATTAAAATATTAGTTTATTTATTAAAATTTTTAAAATAATAAATAATTTTAAAATTAAAATAAAAAAAATTTAAATTAATAAACTTATTAATAACTTAAAAACTTAATAATTATAAAATACTTTAAATTTTTATAATTTAATAGAATAATAATAAATTTTTTAATATTTTTTAACTTTAAATATTAAATTTTAAATATTTAAATAATAATTAGGAATTTTTTATTATAAATTTTATAATTAAATTTTATTAAGAATATTTTAATAAAAAAATATATTATAAGTTAAAATTATTTTTTAGAATTATAGTAAAGATAAAAACTTTTTTAAAATTATTAAAAATAATTTAATATTTAAGATTCTAGTTAAAAATATAATTTTTTTTAATAAATTAAATAAATAAATTAATTATAAAAAAAATTCTTAAATAAATTATTAATAAAAGTTAATAAAACTTAAAAATTTTTAAATATTTTTAATGTTTTTTAAAAATAGCTAGTTTAAAATTATAAAAAGTTTTTTAAAATTTATTTAAATCTTTTTAATTATAATAATTAGATTTAAATATTTAATCTTAATAATTAAAAAAATATATTTATTAATATTTATTTAAAGATTTATATTTTATAATTATTTTAAAAATTTTTATATATATTTTTTATATTTTATTTTTAAATTATTATAAATTAAAATATTATTAATATATATAGTATAAAAGTTATTAAGATATTTATAAAATATTTAATTAATATATTATTAAAAAATTAAAGAAATATTTATTAATTTAAAAAATATAATAAAGAATTTATAAGATTATAATAAATTTAAAAAATAATTTTTTATTTTTTTTCTATAATTATTTATATTTTATTAAAAATAATAATAATATTAAATTTAAAATAAATCTTAATATAATAAATTTAAGTAAGAGTTTTTTAAATTAAAAATAATAAATATTAATTCTTTATAATAAAAATATTTAAAATTTAATAATTTATATAAAAATATAATTTATTATTAAGCTTATAAATAAAAAGTATTAAAAAAATTATAAATTTTTTTAAAAAAAAACTTCTTATTAATTATAGAGAAATAAGTTAAAATATAAATATAATTAAAAAAATATAATATATAATTAAATATTAGAACTAAACTTTTTTTTAATTAAAAGAAACTTTAAAGATTATTAGAAAATTAATAGAATTAATTTAAATATTATAAATAATTTAAAAATATTTCTTTTTTTTATAATTTTAAGTTAAATAGCTTAGTTTATTATAATATAAATATAAAAACTTTTTAATATAATAATAATATTTTTTAATAATAAAAAAGTTTTTAAAGTTAATATAAAAATAAAAATTTATTATTAAAAAATTTATAATTATATTAAAGTTAGTACTTAAAATATATATTATAAAAAAACTTTTAATAAAAATAATAATAATAATAATAATAATAATAGTAATATATATAAAAAAAAAATTAATTTAATTAAATAATAATAAGTATTTAAAAGTTAATATTTTAAAATAAATTATTTAAATAATAAAGATTTAATATTAATAAATATTGAATAATTTTAAAGTTTATAACTTAAATTATTTTAAAAATAAAAGTATTTATTAACTTTATTATAATTAATATTATTAATTTAATATTAAAAATTTATAAAATATTTTAAAAATAAGTAATTAATTTATTTTAATAAAGTAATTTTTTTAAGTTATATTTTTTATTAAAATTATTAAAACTAAGCTTAAAAATTTTAATAATAATTAAACTATTAAATTTAATAATATAAAATAAGATTTAAATTATAATTTTATTTATTAAATAAAAAAATTATAATTAACTTTTATTTATTTTAAAAAATATTAATTTATATTTATTAAAAGTTTTTATTAAAGTTTATATTTAAATTCTTTAAGTTTTTAATAGTTTTTATTAAATTTTAATAAATTTAAATATTTAGTAAAGTAATAAAACTTAATAAATATTAATAAAATAAAAAGAAAAATTTATTATACTTAAATTTTAGTAAATTTTATTTATAAAATTTAAAAATTAACTTTTAAAATTTTAAAATTTTTTAAAATTTTTTATTATTTCTTATTAATATAATTATATTTTATTTAAAAAATAATAATATTTTATTAATAAATATATAAAGTAATTAAGAAAGTAGTAATATTTTATTAATTAAAATTAATAATTTTTTATTTATTAAAAGTCTTTAAAGTCTTATTAATAATTTATTTAAAAATAAAATTAATAGAATTTAAGTTAGAACTTTAAAACTAATTAATATTAAAAATAAAATAAATAAAATTATTTATAATTAAAGATTTTTTAAAAAAAATCTAAGAAATTTAATAATAATAAGATTATATTAATATTAAATTATAAAAATAATATTTATAATATTATAATTATAAGAATTAAATAAAATATTAATAAATTATAAATTAATATTTATAATATAATTTTAATTTATAAAATAAATATAAAAAAGAAGAAAAAATAAAAGAAAATTAATATTTAAATAAATATATAAGTATTAAGTAAATAAATTAAATACTAAATAATTAAAATAAAATAAATATAAATAATTTAAAAAGAAAGATATTATTAAAGATTAAGTAAAATCTAAATAAATATATAATTATAATATAATAAAATATTACTATAAAAATCTAGTTATAGATCTTAGTTATTAGATATATATAATTAATTAATAAGAATTAAACTTTATAAAGTTTAAAGTTAATAAAGTAAATTTAGATCTATAATACTATCCCTCTCTTTATATAATAACGTTTTTATTATCGTAGATTCTACTCTATATAATAATAATATAATAGCTATCTATATATATAATCGATTAATTAAATCGTTTATTACTCGTATTTTATTATATATAACTATGTCTACAAGCTTCAGCGCGGCTCCATAAGATGCTAAGGATTTGTTCTCCGTAGGTCTAGATTTAAGCGGTAGCGATATAGAGACGACGACATGGAAATCACTTGTATAAACAAGTATCGATGGTCTGGATAGTTCGTATTGAGCGACAACAGGTGTCCGCATATCAAAGGATTGAGCTGTTGTTGATGAATAGCTTGCCATAGGATTTAGAATCAAAAAAAGTCGAAAAAGTCGAAAAAGCATGTAGTTTTCGCGCGGCGAAAGGCAAGCATAAGATTGGTGGCGCTCGGTAGTAAGGCTAGGCCAATTTGGCATAGCTTGCGCCCTTGTCAGTATTGAGCAGTGGTCGTCTGCAGCGATGGGAGCAGAACATTGCGCCCGCGCAATTTGGTGATAGCCTGTGCACATCCCCAACTCCTATATTCGTGTAGATCCATGCTCTTTTCTAGTGGTAAGACGAACGGCCTAGTAAAAGGATCGTCTTATTAAGGTGTTGAAGGATTAGATAATGGTTAGATGTCGATAATAGTACTTATAACGGGGCTAGTAAGTATACTTATAAAGCATGTCGGTAAGGATCGGAATAAGGATGTCGTCGATAAGAATTTAGTGAGATATCGTTACGGAGGACTTAGTACGGAGGGAATCTAATAGAGCTACCGTGTTAAGCAGGGTTCTGAGGTAGGAAGAAGTTAAAGCGGTGGTAGATAAGGTTGGATTAGAGCGATAATCAGGAAGAATTAATATCGAGTTAAGCTCTAGATAATAGTAGAGCTCTGAATAAGATAAAATAAATAATTAGTAGTAAGTAAATAGTTAAGCAAAGCTCTAATTCTTATAGATTTAATAAGTAGTTTATATTAATATTATTACTTTAAAATAACTAGTAAGATATACCTTATAATATATCTTAAAGAAAAAAATAATAATAATATAATATTAGAGATTAAGTAAAATCTAAATAAATATATAGTTATAATATAATAGAATATTATTATAAAGATTTAATTATAAATTCTAGTTATTAAATATATATAATTAACTAGTAAAAATTAAACTTTATAGAATTTAAAGTTAATAAAGTAAATTTAAATTTATAATAAATATTTAAAAATTATAATAAATTATTAAAAAGATTTAAATTTATTATATAATTTTAATACTTTAATTAAAAACTTTAATAAAAATCTTTATAATAATAAAGATAATTATTTTTATTTAAAAAAAATTAATTATTTTAATTTTTATTCTAAAGTCTTTAATAATATTTTTATAAATAATATTATTAATATTAATAATAAAATCTTTTATTAAAATATATATTTTTTTATTAATATTTTTAAAAATATTATTAATATAAAGAATTTAAAATTAATTTATTAAAATCTTAATAAATACTTATATATAATAATATTTAAAACTAATAAATAAATATTAAATTAAATATTAAATAAAAATATATATAAAAAAAATAAAGTTTAGAATATTAAAATACTTTTTATTTTATTATTTTAAATAAATTTAATTTAGTATATTTAAAATCTTAAAAAATAATTATTATATTATTAATAATATTAAATAAAATTATAAAATAATTTAATTTATTAATTTTATAATTTATAATATAAAGAATATTAATATTTTATTATTTTTATATAGTTTATTTTTATATAAAATAAAATATATTTTAATTTATAAAAATATATATATTAACTCTTTAAAAAAATTATAATAATAAACTTTATTAATAAATTAAAGAATATAAAAAAATTTAAGATAATAAATATATTTATAAATAAAAATTATTTTATATATTAACTAGTTGATTATAATATTAATAATTATTAGGAATTAAGTAAAATTTAAATAAATATATAATTATAATATAATAGAATATTATTATAAAGTTTTAATTAAAATTCTAGTTATTAAATATATATTCTTAATTATTAAGAATTAAACTTAATAAGATTAAAATTATTAAAAGTAAATCTAAATCTATAATAATAATAAAATAATAATAATTATTATTTTCTATTTTATTAATTTTCTAATTAATTTAATTAATTTTCTATTATTAAATATAAAATTATTAAATAATTATTTCTATTTTAATAATACTCTTAATAATTTTAATAGAATTATATTTATAATAATTAATAATTATAAAATTTAAATCTAATAAATATATAATAATAATAACTTATTTTATAATTATTTCTTTATTAATTCTTATAAATTATAATTAATAATATAAATTTTTAAGATAAAAAATTAATTAATAAAATTTACTTATTAAATCTATTAATAATTAAGATAATAAATAAAATTAATAAAATTATAATTATAATTATTTATTTTACTATAAAGTATAAAGTATTTATATTATTAATAAAAAAAATATCTTAAAAAAAATTAATATAATAATTATAATAATTTTATTATAAAGAAATAAAAATATATAAAAGAAAATATTATTAATATTAATTATATTATATTTATTATATATTATTTCTATTAATATTATAAATAAATATTTCTTTTTAATAATAAGTTATATAAATATATATATTTTTATTATAATTTCTAAAAGTTTTTAAGTTTTTTAATAATTTAATAAAGTTTTTTATAGAGTTTTATATTAATATATTAATTAAATTCTTTTTAATTAATATATTAATTAATATTATTTAATTTATTATTTCTATAAAGATTAATTTTAAATATAACTTTTATAATTAATATTATATAAAATCTTCTATTTTTATTATATATTATAATATTAATTATATTATATTTTTATTATTTATTATAATATAAATTATATTATATTTTTTATTAATAAATTTTTTTTTAATAAATAATATCTTAATATTAAGATTTAAATTCTTAATAATATTATTAATATATATAATATAAATAATACTATATATTAATATAATATTTTTATTATATTAAATTTTTATATTTTTAATAAAGTAATTTTTAATAAGATAATATTTATATATATATTTTAAAAAATCTATATAATAAATAAATTTAAAACTAAGATTTTTATAAATATAAATATTATTAAATTAAAATAAATAAATATTAATATTAATATAAAGTTTTTAATTATTAAAAGTTATAAAGAAATTATAATTTCTATTATAATTATATTTTAATTTTATAATAAATTAATTATTTAATTATATATTTTTATAGAAGTATTTATTAAAATTATAAACTTATTTTTTTTAAATAAAAACTTTAACTTCTAGTTTAAATATAATAATAATATTAATAATTTTTATTAGATTAATATTATTTATATTTATATTATTAACTTTAATATATTTTTTATTTAAGTATAAAATAATAATAAGAGTTTTATAATTATTTCTTAATTATTTATTTAAAAATAATAATTAAATTTAAAAAGAAGAGATATTATATAATTAATATTAAAAATTAAATATTATAATTAAAATTAATAATATTATTATTTATAGCGTGAAAAATTTCTTTAAAATTTTAATATTCTTTAAAATATATAAGGACTTTTTAAAGATATAATTTAAAATTATTAATATAATTAATATCTTATTAATCTTATTAGTAAAATAATTATAAATTTTATTAATTAATAAATAATAGTTTATTAAATTAATAATTAAGATTTATTTACTTAATTAAAAGAATTAAGATTTTATTAATAAGAGATTTAATAAACTTTATAAATAAATAAAAATAAACTAAATTATATAATCTATATTTTTTAATTTCCTAGTATTTATTATATAATATATAATTTATATTAATAAAACTTTTTAATATAAAAATAAAGTAATAATTAATATTAAAAACCTTAATATTATTATAATAAAAAATTCTTAATTTTTATTATTTTAAAAATAAAGTAATAATTAATATTAAAAACCTTAATATTATTATAATAAATAAAATTTAATTTTTATTATTTTAAATAAATATTATTTCTATTATATAAAGTTATTATTATATTTTTATAATTAATTATATTAACTTCTTTTTTAATAGTTAATTATTTAAAAAAATTATTATAAATTTATTATTATTCTATATAAAAGTTAAGAGTTTTTTAATATTATTATTTTTAACTTTTATAACTTATTTATATATATATAATATTATATAGATTTATTATTCTAAGACTTTTATTATTTCTATTATATTTATATTAATAATATAATAATTTTTTTTATTATTTTAAAAAAATATTTATAGTATTTATATATAATATTTAAAAAAATTTAAATTCTTAAAATTTACTTAAAGTTTTTAAAAATCTTTATCAAATATTTTTTTATTATTTTATTTAATTAATAAGTTAATAAATTAAAGTTTATTATAGAAAAAAAGAAAATAAAAATATTATATAAACTTTAATTCTTTTGAAATCTTAAAGAATTTAAATAATATTTAAGTTTTATAGAATAATTTTATATATATATATATTCTATTATATATAAATTATTACTTCTTTATAAACTTTAAAGATAAATATATTAAAAAGTTTATTAAAGATAATTTATATTTATAAGTTATTTATTTAAAAGGAAATTTTTTTTATTAATCTTAAACTTAAATTCTTAAGAAATTTTATAATTTTATTTCTTTTTATTTTTTAATCTAAAGCGTTTATTATTTCTAAATATTAATATTTTTAAGAAGTATAAAGTTAATATAATTATTTATTATATTAAAAGAAATTTTAATATAATTAATATTATTAAAGAAAAAAAAACTATAAAGTTTTTATAATATTAAATTTAACTTATTATATTCTTTAGTAAATTACTTTTTATAATAAAAAAAATTACTAGTTTATAAAGCTTAAGATTATAAATATTATTTAATTAATTTAAAAAATTTACTTTTTTATTAAATTAAGAGTTAAAGTATATATAATTATTATCTCTATTAATTATATTATTATAATAGAAATTATATAATAAATTACTTTAATATTTTTTAATATAATATTAAATTTATAGTTTATTAAAATCTTTTAATATTTATTATTACTTTAATAAAATTTACTTAATATTAAATATTTTTAATTATCTTTTTAATATTATAATATCTAAAAATAAGAATATTATAATTATTTTTAATAATTTTATTATAAAATAATTAATAGCTTACTTTATTATCTTAATTAAAATATTTAAAGAATTTTATTAAAAAGTTATAAATAAATATATCTAGGAATTATAATAATAATAAATTTTTAATATTATTAATCTTAAATTAAAGTTAATAAACTTCTTAATAATTATTAAAATAATTTTTATAGATAAG
>JAJREH010000105.1:0-25592 GCA_023065455.1 Cladonia rangiferina
GGTTAGAGACCCAAATGTTCCAGTCATGCAGGAGAAGGGCCTAGAGATACACAGTGTCTCAGACTCCGGTAGTAATCATGACTCAGAAGACAACAATGGCCTATCATGGAAGAGCGAACCTGTTATTGAACAGGGTGTCGAGCTTGGCATGTTACGAAAGGAACTAGCGACAGCTAAGCTGGACATCAACGCTATCCATGACGACGCACTACAGCTTGAGACAAAGCTAAAAAATGCTGACGAGAAACTAATGATGATGACAGCTGTCATCAACTCTTCTTTCAATATGCTCGACCAACTAGGCAAGAGTGTCAAGGCTGGTGTTACTTTGGCCAAGACTTTCCTCAAGGAACATGGAAAGATGACCGAGGAAGAACAGAAGCGCTTTGAGCAAATTAAGCGGGAGTCGGACCGAGTTGTTGAATCTACGAAGATGGCAACAAGTTCAGTAGAAGAACTGAATGACAAATCTGACTGGCTGGAAACCTGGTTTCCTCATTCAATCAGGATCTTGGCAGACAGTCAAGGTATTCACGGATGGTGTGCGGAGAGTGCTCTGGGTGGGGGAAAGGCGGTTGAAGAAGGAGACCATTGGCTTGATCATGAGGAACGGGTTATTGAGGGAATGGAAGATGGGAGCCCAGAGCTCTAGGCAGAAGCACATGAATGTTCCAATGACCAGCAGTGCTGGTGCTGTGGTTGTTCTTTCTTGGTCAGTCTTGACGAAGTGCGCGGTTTTCAGGTACGACTATGCACATTGGTGATGGAAGTTCTAGGTCGAGGATGAGATTGGTTTTGTCATTACTTCCAGATATTCAGGGTTGTGAATCAAGGAATATGTAGATATCTGAGGTTGCTTGCCTCAAGACCCAATAGGTAGTTCTGAGTGGCGGTAGATATTACGAATCTACGAATAATCAATCGAAATTCAGCCTTTTCTACGCCGCGCAACGGGTTGGGTTGGGTTGGGATTTTCTTAACTCGATCTGAACCTAAACCTAACCTAAACCCGATATATTAGGTTCAGGTTAGATTAAGTTTTTCTTAATAGATTTTTAAGTTAAATATAATTAATCTAATTAATATATTAAATTTTATAATAAAGTTAATATCTAATCTAATAATTAATTTAATAATTATAGAAGATAAGATTTTATTAAGTTTTTATTTAAAATATTATTAATATAATTTTTTTAAAATTAAAATTTTACTTTATTTTTCTTTATAAAATATTTAATTATATAAAAAGATTAAACTTTATATATTTTACTTTTTTATTTAGATTTATTCTTTAACTTACTTTTTAATTTAAATATATTTAAAAAAGAAGTTTTTAATTTTATAAAATAATTTATTTAAAATATTAGCTTTATTAAAAAATCTATTTTTTTTAGAAAAATTTTATTTAGTATAGAGCGGCCATTAAAGTAATTATTAAATTAATTATTAAATTAATAAATTTTATTAATTTATTATTTAATTTAGTATATCTTATTTTACTATTAACTTTATTATTATAAATTATAAGTATATATAGATAAAGTAGACACGGAAGTACCTTCTACTCTTTATATAAATTAATAACGTATTTATATATAATTTTATATATAGATAAATAGTAAATTTATAATTATTCTATCTATTTATAAATCTATTCTAATAATAGTAGTAATAGCTATATAATTAAATTAATATAATTTAAATATTATTTAATAGTTTATTTATACTAATTATTATTCTTATAGTATTAATCTAGTTATTCTCTATACTTAAGTTTATTTAAAAGTACTATTATCTTATTTTAAAAACTCTTATCTTAAATATTAGTTCTAATAGTTATTAGTTTATTACTTTTATACTAGTCTATATTATATTTCTACTAGCTATTATATAGATCTATTAATTATCTTAGTATTATTATTCTTAATATTATAATCTTAATTATTTTATTAACTATTACGTCTTTTTATTACCTTATAATATAAGATTCTATAGAGTTTTAATATAAAAAAAAGTAATACTATACTTCTATATTTATAAATTAATAATTAGGTAAATTATTAATTAATAAGTTTTTTTTAAAAATCTTATTATCTACCTTATTTCAGTCTAATAATTTAGAAGGAATAAAGTAATTTAATAGATAAATAAATTTAACTATAGATAATAAACGCCTCCTACTTTTTATTAGAATATATAATTTTTTAATTTATTAAAGAATTTCTTTTTTTATATTTTATCTTATATATTATTAATCTTATTATAAGCTATTATCTTAATTATAATAATTATATAATTATTACTTAATTATTATTATAATAACTTTTTAGACTTAATTTATTTATTAGTATTATCTCTATTCATCTTTATTTATCTAAAGAATAGAAATAATTTTTAAATTAATATTTTCAATCTTATCTCCGCTATAAGATTTATTTAAAAATATTATTATAAAAGTTTATTAATTTTAAGTATTTCTTAATATAAACTATTTATATTACAACGTAATACGCGAGAATATTTATTTAAAAATTAAAGATATTATAATAATTTATTTTTTATCTTCTAGTATATACCTATAGAAATTAACTATATAAATAACTTAATTTAAATTAATCTCTCGCGAGATATTTATTAATAAGGAAAAGTTTTTATAAATAGCTTAGCTAAACTATTAAATAGTAAATAAATTAATATTATAAATAAATATAAAGTTTTTTAAAAGTTATTTATAGTAATCTATAATTATATTATTAACTAGCGAGTTATTTTAATAATAATATAATAAAATATTTTTTAGTAGAGTATATTCTTATACTTCTTAATTAATATCTTAATTTATTAAAAAACTATTTTATATTATAGCGGATAATAGTAAACAATTTATATTAAGTAATATAAATATTAATATAATAATTATAAATATTATTATCTACTTTATATAAAAGAACTAGTTTTTATAAGGTTCTTTAAAGTTATCTAAACTATTTAAGAAATTTAGATTTTCTAGGGAGTTAAATAGTAATAATAGCCTCTAAGGCTTTTAATTTAATTCTAAAGATATTAATTTCTTTAACCCTTTTTATAATAATAAGTTAGTTAATACTAATCTCGGGATAGAATATATTAGAAAGAAAACTTTTTTCTATAATATTATTATTTTTATTAATAGAATTAAAGATATAGTTTATATATAAGAGATAGAGTTTATATATAAAAACTTATAATTATATTTTTATAGCGAAGTACTTAAATAGTATACGTTTTAACTTATTAATAAAGAGAAATACTTACTTATATATAGTTAAGAGTTGAATAAATAAATAGTATTTTTAATAGAATACTTTAAACTCTTAAAAAGTATTAATATAATATAATTATTAAAAAAAAAATATATAATAAATAATACTATTTAATATTAAAAGTCAAGAGAATATACGATGATTATTATTTATATAGTTAAAATTATTAAACTTAAAGTAGTATATAATTAACTTAATATTATTTAAAATAATCTAAATATTAATTTTTAGTCTAATATTAATTTTCTAGATATAATTATTATACTTAATACTTTTCTTACTACTATAAACTAGCGTAAGTATTAATAATAATAAAAAGTTATATAAATATATCTAAGCAGCGGCTTTATAATTATATTTATTAGAATTCTTTCTTAAGATACTTTATAAGTATAATAAAGTAATAATAATAATTAGTATTTTAATTTAAGAGAATTCACTAGATTATTTAGCTCTAGCTATTAAAATACTAGAAATTAGAATTATTTAAAATAATAACCCTTTATATCTATTTTTTAATAAAATAATACTTATGTTTTTTAGTTTTAATACTAGTAATATTATTTAAGTTATTAAGGCTACTAGTAGTATTCTATATAAAAATAATAAGACTTTTATTAACTAGTATAGTTTTCTACTTTATTTATAAGTTAATAAGTATAATTTCTTATTCTATCTTAATTATATTAAATTATAGTAGAACCTACTCTCTAGTAAAACAAGTTAGATTTAAGATAATATAAAAATAACTTATTTTTATATTATAATAGCTTTACTTAATAACTCTAAAAAGTATATTATATTATAGTAGTAGAAAAAAATAAGGAAAATAACTAGATAATAAATAATTAAGATTATTATTATAAAGAGAAGAATTTTAATATTAATAAGTAGTAGTTTAAAGAGACTAGTTATAAAAATATTAATATTAATTTTATTACTATCTCTTCTAAGATTTATTATAAATATAAATATTATAATAATATTTTTATATTCTATAATATATTATTCTCTTATCTTTAAAATAAATATTAGAAAAGAAAAAGTAAGTAAGTTAAGATTACTTTTATTTATATAAAGTCTATTCTTAATATCTTTATATAATATATTATAGTATTTCTTATCTTAGTATCTATATAATTTACTAAGTTTTATATTATGAATTCTATAATATTATCGTCTTAAAATTATTCTATAGAGTATTTTTTTCATAGCTTTAAATATATTACTACTAACGTTAGCTTTACCTTTAATAAATTAAAACTAAGTATTTATTTTAATTCTAATTACTTAATTATTCTTAATAATCGTGAATTTTTTTAAAATTATATCTTAGACTTTCAAGTTAAAATTAAGTATATATTATTTTATATTCTAGTATATAGCTTTAATAATAAGGTTTTTATAACTTTTAAATTTATAAATTTTAATATTTTTATAAATAATATTAATAAATTAGATCTAGTTATAATAAAAATTATAATAAAAATATATATTATTAATTATTTTAAGACTAATATTCTAGTAAATACTAGTATACTTAATATATATAGTATTTCCTTAGACTTAAATATATAAGAAGTAATTATTATTAAATATAATTATATTAAAATTTTAATATACTACGTAGTTAAATCTTATTTCTAATTATATTATATTATAAAAATATATTATATAATTATTATAGCTTTTAATTTAATTATAAATATTTCTATAGTATATTATAATACTCTTTCTAATAATTAAGATTTTTTCTTTAAACCCTAATTATATTATAAACTAGAATATAAAGATAGAGTTTATATATATATTATTAACTTAATAATATTATTTATTAAAGTTAAAAATTTTATTTTTTACTTGATAAAACTATTGAAGTATACTAGATTAAGTATTATTATAGAATATAATAATTATAATTATTATATAGTTTTTTTAAAGATAAAATCTTTAATTATTTATAAATAATATAATACTAAGTAATTTAATTCATCTTTAATAATTTCAGAAGCTTAAATAATTTCTGTATATATAAGCTTTAGTAAAGAATATTAACTCTTAAATAAAGTTATTATCTATAATAAGAAAAGCTTCGTTAATATTTTAGTTAATCTTATTACTAATTTTAAAAACGTATTTAATAATATTAGAAAGATAATTAATATACTCTAAGATTAATAAATATTTATAACGCTTAAGGTAAAAGTATAATTTAAAACTTTCTAAATTTATCTTTTTAATTAAAAGGATAGAGAAGTTATAGACTAGACTTTTAATAAATTATATATATAAAGAAAACTTTATTTTATAATTTAATTTATAACTTTTAACTAGCTTTACTTTATTATCTAAAGAGATATATTATAAAATAAGAAAAAGCGCGTAGTTATTAATATTTAAAAATTAAATATTATTATAAAGAATAATAACTACTTTTTATTATTATAATTAAATATTATTTTTTTTATTATTAACTATAAATTCATCTCTATAATTAATATAATAGAATATTTTTATTAGTTTTATATTAAAATTAAAAATAAATATAAGCTTATAATTATTAGTTATTAAGATTAAAAAAAGTTAATAATAATATTAATAAAATATAAAAATTTATTTTTTTATATATAAAAATAAATTGATTTAATACTTCGTTTTCTTATACTTTTATAAAAGTATTTATAAATAATATTATAGTATTTAATTATATCTTAGAGAAGTATATTTAATAATTAGGATAATTATTTATATTACTTTAATTAAAGAATATATTTCTAGTATTTATTAAATTATATCTAAAATACTTATTAGTTATACTATTAGAATAACGCGTTAATAATTTTAAAATAATAATTATAAAGGAGAAAATTTATACTATTATTATATTTAAATTTCCTAGTAATTTTTAAGAGTTAGAAATGTTTTTAAGTCTTATTAATTAACTTTATTTATTAATACCGCGATATATTTAAAGAGTATAAGTATTTTAGAATAGAAAAACTTAGTTTATATAAAAGATATTTATTTTTATTTTTTTCTCTATTAAATTCTTTACCAACTTTTCTATAGGCGGCGGAAGTATCGCTAGCGCTTTAATAATAAAAGAATAACTTTTTAATTTATTATATAAAAGAATATTAAGTCGATTATAATATAAGTTTATAAAAAAAAAGTTGGATACGTTTTAAGATTTTTAAAATATATTTAAAATATTAACTTTTCTTCTATATTTTAATTAAAATTACTAATTCTATATTAATTTTAATATTTTAAAGATTTAAGGCTTTACTATAATAGTTTACTATAAAATTAATAATAATAAGACTATCCCTAATACTATATTCAACCGGTGTTCGGTTGAATAAAATTTATATGGGGAACTCTAACCCTAATTCTAGAATAAGGGGTCGAGTTAAATTAATTTCTAGGTACCAGTTTAATTATTTCTAGTAGTAATTTTAGTCTAGGAATTTACAAGGGGATAATATAGCATATCTAGTATATATATATAAATTTAGAGGTATATTCCCTAATAGGATTAGGATGATAATTAAGAGTGAAAGTAAGGAATTTTCTAATTTTTCGTGAGAGTCGAGGGAAAGAATTTTTTAAAATTTAGACATGGAAAACACGTTATATAGAGAAGAATAGATAAGGAATATTTAGGGTAAGTAACCCTAGAGAGACCCGGGAGGAAGTTGAGAAAGTTAAAGTAAAAAGAGAAAACTCAACGGCGAGATAACTAGATTAAGATTAGGAGTTTGATTTATTAAACTATTTAAAGCTAGCCAATTTATATACTTAAAGGGTAGGTCTTATTATCCTATATAAAGTTAAAAATATAGGTTTAATATAACTTTATAATTATATAAGCCTCTATATACCTTCTATTCTATTCTTTAATATTTTGTTCCGCGAGCTTTTTAACGGCTATCTATAGTATTAGTTAGATAATAACTCTCTAATAAGTTTAAAGAGTATCTTTTATCCTCTTTCCTAAAAAATAGAACCTTATTCTTATTATAAGTCCTAAATCCCTCCCTTTACAATACTCTCCCTAGTGTATACTAATTATTACTTAAAAGATAGAATATAATTAATATTATAATTAATTTATTAAAGTAATTTCTTATTCTTTATATAACCTATTATTTATCTTTATAGAGTAAGATATCTATATCTTTAAATTCCCTCTAATACGCAATCCTATTAAGTAGGAAATTTAGTTTATTATTACGCTAGTCTATTTATTATAAGGTTAAGTAGGTTTATTATACTTATTTAGCTCTAAAATATCCTCTAGTTTATATAATTCTCTTCTAAGTAAGTTCTCTACCCGCGGCTAATCTTTTTAGAATATCTTTAATAGTTTCTCCTTTAGCCTTCCTCTTTTATTTTTTTAGTTTAAGGTTTTTTCCTATCCTTTCCTTCTTTCTTAGGAGCGATTTTCTAAAAATAATAAATCTAATCTATAAATTATATCTAATAAAGCTTTTACTTTCTTTTAGCGTTTATTTCTATTTAGTTCCTCTTTCTTACCCTAGATCTCTAGCCCTCCTCCTTTATTAATTTAACCTTTTATTAGTCTTATATACTAAGTAAAATAAGTTACTTATACTTCTTATACCTATACTCTCTTTAATCTCTTTTCTAGTTTTCTTAATTTCTTAAGATTTCTTCTTCCTCTTAAGAAGACTACCTTTTATATTTACTTAAAACTAATATATTTAATATTTACTTTTAATTAATATAGTTAATATCTGCTCTTAACTAATATAATTAATATTTACTCTTAACTAATATAGTTAATATTTATTTTTAATTAATATAGTTAATATTTACTCTTAACTAATATAGTTAACGTTTATTTTTAGCTAATATAATTAGCGTCTACTCTCGACTAGTACTTTTTAAGTCTTCTTAGAATCGATACTTTTTAAGTTATCTTAGGACCAATACTTTTTAAGTTATCTTAGAATAATACTTTTTAAGTTATCTTAGAACTAATATTTTTTAAGTCGTCTTAGGACTGGTATTATCTATTAATATTTCTTATATTTTTTATTAATATGTCTTAGTATCTCTAAGGACTTTTCTTAAGATTATTAAATACTTTATAATATTTATAAATCGACCCTTATTCAATTAAAAATCTATATTTATAAATTTTCTTTTTTTCTTTAGAGGGCCTTTTATTATTTAAATTATTATTAATTCTTATTATTACTTTACCTATCTTTACGCTTTATTTAATTGATTTAAATATAGTAATTCCTAGTAGGATTTATAACCTTATTAAAATTCTTTTTTATATAAATAGATTATTCTTTACGTAAACTAGCCTAGATAATATTATAATAATAGTTTTTAATCCTTTAATACTATATTAAAGATCCTATCTATAAGATATAAGTCTGGGACTCGGCGTGAAATTATAAAGATTTAGCTAGTTAGAGATTTTTCCTAAGTATTACTTTTTACTATTTTCTAGTATCTCTTTTATAGATGTTGATAAAGTACTCTTAATATTATTAATTAAAAATTTCCTTATAATTTAAACTAAGTCCATTCTGGACTATTTCTTAATTAATTTATAAAGGTTTTACTACTCTTATCTTTCTCCTTCCGCTATAGTATCCGTTATAAAGGATTATTTATTAGAATTATATTTAATATATTTTAATATAAGGTATATAAAGTTTTAAAATAAGTTGATAATATAATTAATTTATAGAGATTTATAAATATTTATTATTAAGTAGTTTAAGTTCTATGAATTTACTTTAATATCTTTAACTACTCCTTAATTACTTTTTAGAATCTTTCTTTATTTTAAGGATTTACCTAACTCTATATATAGATTAATAGTGCTTTATATTCTAATATTAATACTAAATATCGTTTATATATATATAACCGATTAACTATCCCCTATAAATTAGAATATAACTATAGGAATTTAGTTTATTTATAGGCGGCGCTGATTTAATATTCTAATCTTATAATAAAGTTAATTTTATCAGCGGTTAGATAAAAGCCAAGGTAATTATATTCCTATATATATAGGATCAGCTTATTCCCGAGGTATAGCTAATTTAATTATTATTATTAAGATAAGTAATAGTATTTCTTTATATTTAAAGATAATCTGTGTGCTATCAACTATTAATAGATTATATTTAGTTAAGACTAAGTATTTATATTTTATAAGGTAATCACGCTCCCGTTATTTATATAGAATAAATAGGTTGATAAAGTTTAGTTAATAGGATTTAGAACTATTACTAGGTTATTAATAAAGAGATTAAAAAGGATAGAGAAAAGTAATAAGTCTTATAACACCCCTTAAGTTTAGAAGAACTATAGAGAAACTTCTTAATTTATTAATACCTAAGATTAAATCTAGTATATTATAAAGTTATTAATTAATAAAATTAGATATCCTAGAGCGCCTTAATTAATTAAGACTTATATTAATTAATTATAATTTATAACGTTAAAGGTGAATCGAAAGTCTAAGAGTATAGTAATATAACGAATTTATATACTAAGAAGATAATACATCACTATAGTATTTATATAGGTGGAATAATAGCTTTGAAATTCTATTTAATTAAGATATAGATATACTCATATTTATTTATTAAAGCGTTATAATAATATTTATTTAAAAACCTTTTAGAATATATAAATTAATATAATAAGCTAAAGATTATCTATTATTCTTTCTCTTATACTATTCTTAATTAAGAGATGGATTTTTATTTTATTCTAGGCCGCTAGTATCCGCCCTGTTATTAGGTATTAAGAGAATAAATAGTTTAGTATTAAGATAAAGTTAATTTCTACTAGTATTTTTATTAATTAAATATAAATCTTATCTACTCTATAGCCTTTTAGCGTATTTTAATAGTGGATTTTCTTAATTATCTTATTTACTATAAACTATATTACTTATGGCTATAATCCTTATAATATTCTTTATTCTTTTTTTCTCTTCTTTATTTTATTAAGTCTTTATAGTTTCTTTTCAGCCTAATATTATCCGCCTAAGTTAGTATAGATTTTAGTTAAAGTATTGATATCTTAAGCTTGCGTAGTTAAGCTCGTCTGAATTAATCTATTTTCCTTAGATATTATTATTACTTTTTTATATAGATAGGACCTAATAGTTATATTATACACTATAGAAGTAACTAGTAATATAGAAGACGTTTTTAATTAAGTATAACTTTTAGACCTTATACTAATTAGGCTTAAGGTCTCTTATAAGACTATTTAGTATATTTCTATTAATATTATATTTAGCTTATTAATATTTTTTATCTTAAAGTACTTCTACCCCACCCTTCCTACTTTCTATTAAAAGTTTTAGGTTATTTTTTATTAGATTAATTCCTGCTATAATTTATCCACTTAAAATCGCGGGAGTTAAGACTCCTTTAGCTAGGCGAGAGCGTTGGTGGGTATAATAATATATATTATATATTAATAGTCGGTCTATATCCCTAATAACCGATTATAAATTAAGTATAATTATATATTATATAAGCTTAGGGCTATAAAGATATAGTTAATTATTAATTACTTTTTTAGAATTAGCTATCCTTACTTCTTTTCTTATATAGGGATTTGTTAAGTTAATTAGCGACGTTATATTTAAGCTTTAATTTTTTTAGTTTATTCTTAAGAGCCCGGCGCTCCCTATTAATATTCTAAGATATAAAATTAGGCGTTGATATTACCTATAACTATAGTTAATTATTTTATCTTTATTAATATCCTTCTTACGTTTATTAATAATAAGGATAGAGTAAGATAAATACTTAAAATAGTATATCTCTTAATAATAAAGGTAATTATATAGTCTTGGACTATAGAGGTTCCTTAGATTTAATCTTATATTATATAGTTAGCGACTAGATAGATCTCTCTCTTTACTTAATTATAAGGATATTTTTTTTATAGTAATCTTTTTATTAATATAATTACCTAATAGTCTTGTTAATATTTAAGATAGTTAATATATTATATTTCTATTAAAAATATAAAGTTAAATTAATATTATAATAGACTTTATATAATTATTTAAACCTTTAATATTAAGTCTTATATATTAAGATATCCTATTTAAAACGGTTTAGTTCCTCACTTTATTATTTATTTCTTTTTTTAATTTAATGCCTTAGACGGGTTCTATCGCTTTAAAATAAAATTAATAAGAATTCTTTATTAATATTTTTTTAATTAGTATACTAGGTCTCTATTTTTATTCTAGTCTTTTTAATTAACTTAGTTTTTTTAATCTTATTAGCCTCTCTTAGCTTTCTCGACTTTTTAAGATTTAGAGTAGATACTTAATAGCTTCACTTAATTTTTAATACTAAATTCTTTTCAACTTATTAATAGATCTGAGCTTGCTTTACTAAAGATTTTTAATTAAATTTAACTACTAAGCTTGTTACTATCTATATAGTATTAAACTAGGATATTTAGAGAGGACTTAGAGGAAATCCTTTAATTATATTAGTTAATAAGAGAGGATATTGGATTAAAGTATTATATAGCTTTATAAAAATCTAGTTATTTAGTAAGAAGTTTGGTATAATCCAACCTTAGGATTATAAGGGTTGTGATAGTAATAATAAGTTTAATAATAATAAAACTAGTTTTTTATAAATCTTATCTTAAGTATAGTTATTAGATAACTATTAGAGAATATTTATTAAGATTATTTATCTTATTTAAAGGGTTTTTATTTTTTTATCTTACTTACCTAACTAGCCTAGCTTAATTACTAGCCGTAAAAGATTATTTATTTATTAATAATAGTGTTCTAATTCTACGGCGAGGATTTATATATATTATTAAATTTTTATTAACTCTCGTTAGGTTTATATAAGGTCTTTAGCTTGTCTTATTTAATTTTTTACCTCCTAGACTATTTTCTAGCTCGCGATTAACGCCTTTATCTTTATAATAACTAGAGGATTCATCTATTTTTATTAATAATTTTATTAGGAATAATATTATTTTTTAGATTTATAGGATGGAAGGCTGTCTTCCGCTAAATACTTATTATTAAGGAGAGAAGTCGTCTAGTTAATAGAAATTAATATAGATATTAAGAGACCCGTTAATAAATATATTTTTAAATTAATATAAGTAACTAAGCTTAATTTATAGATTTTATCTAGTATTATCTAAAACTTTTCTTAAGGAAAGTATTTCTAAGCTTAATTAATATAATTATTATATAATAATTAGTTATACCTAGATCTTATTAAAGCCTCTACTTTATTATTAGCCTATTAATAACTTTAGTATTAATATTTTTTTTCTTAGGAGTTTTTATCTACCTAATTCTTAATATAGTCGGTGGTGTCTAAGATACTTATATAGAACTTATATAAAATCCGCGTAGTATACCGCGTCTAGAAGATCTCCGCCAAGGGTTACTTCCTCTTTTTATTTATAAACGATATTAGCTTTTTAATTAGGTTATATAAAATCTATAGATTAGATATTATATTTAAAAATAAAGGATTTAAATTAATAATATTATTTATATTAATATAAATCCTTTAATCTCTTTATTAATTTATTAAATAATTTAGGTGAATATCTAAGTAAATATAATCCTTATTAAATAATAGTAGATGTTTTAGTTTAAGAGTAAATACTATTTATCTAAACTTAAAATAATAAGGAGTATAGATTAGGTTAAAAAAAGACTCTATTTATTAAAATAATAAAGATAAATTATAAAGATAAAGAGAAGAGGAGATAATAAGAATTTATAGAAATTTATTTAGTATTATAGATATCTTCTTTCTATCTTTTCGCGATTTTTTTAACTATATAATTCTTACTTTCTCTTTATAGTAACTAGGCGCTCTATAAACTTTATTAAATTAATTATTTAATCTATATTTTTTATTTCCTCTTCTTATATCGTCCTCGAAATCTTTAAAATCTTTTTAGAAAGTATATTAAATTAGTATTCTAATTTTTTAGTTCTTAATTATTCTATTAATTAATCCCGCTTCTTATTCCCTTATTATTTTATATACTATAGTGTTTTTCTATATCCTTAGATACAGAGAAGGTTGGAGGTTTATATTTAACCTTTATATAGCTTTTAACCTTAGGTTTATTAGGCTTTGATTTAGTATATTAAGTTATTTCCTTGATTAAGTTTAATATATATAATTACTTTAAGATGTATATAATAAGATTAATAGCTCTAATTAATTTTAAATATCCTATTAATAGTTTTAGATAACCGCTTTTCTTATTTATAGACTTTTAAATACTTATCTATATATTAGTCCTAAATCTATATACTCTAGCTAGATTCTAGTATTAAATATTAACTAGTAACGTTTTAAGCTTGATTCTAGTATTATATATTTATAATTAATATCTAGACACGCGTTTATAGTATTATTTATTACTAAATTATTATCTTTAGCCTAGTTCTAGTATTATATATTATTAAGATATTACTTTAAGCCTAGTCCTAGTATTATATATTCGCTCTTAGCGTTTAAGTACTATATCTTTATTCTTAGTCCTTAGATTCTATATCTTTACTTTTAGTATTTAAATATTATATTTTTATCCTTAGTCTTTAAGTTCTATATCTTTATTTTTAGCGTTTAAATATTATATCTTTATTTTTAGTCTCTAGGTTCTATATCTTTACTCTTAATCTCTAGATTTTATATATTTATCCTTAGTTTTTAGATTCTATATTTTTATTCTTAGTTTTTAGGTTCTATATTTTTACTCTTAGTCTCTAGATTCTATATTTTTATATTTAGTATCTAGATCTTATATCTTTACTCTTAGTCTTTAGATTTTATATATTTACCCTTAATCTTTAAATTCTATATATTTATTCTTAATATCTAGGTCTTATATCTTTATACTTAGTCTTTAGATTCTATATCTTTATACTTAGTCTTTAAATTCTATATCTTTATACTTAGTCTTTAGGTTCTATATATTTATTTTTAATATCTAAATTTTATATCTTTACCCTTAGTCTCTAGATTCTATATCTTTACTTTTAGTCTTTAAATTTTATATATTTACTCTTAGTCTTTAGATTCTATATTTTTATTCTTAGTCTTTAAATTTTATATCTTTATTCTTAGTTTTTAGGTTTTATATCTTTATCCTTAGTCTTTAGGTCTTATATCTTTACTCTTAGTCTCTAAATTCTATATCTTTACTCTTAGTCTCTAGGTCCTATATTTTTACTCTTAGTATTCTAAGTCTAGTCTAGGTTCTACGTTTTTACTCTTAATCTTTAAGTTTTATATTTTTACTTTTAGTATTCTAAGTCTAGTCTAGGTCCTACGTCTTTACTCTATAAGCGGGAGCTATGGTACCGGGGCCCCAGTACTATAGCTCCGGTAGCAAAAAAACAACCCCCGACTACTATATCTTCAATCGATAGTACTAGGGCATTTCTTATAAAGTATTTAAAAAATTTATATAGCAATCTTATAGAGCTTTAATAGGGCTATAAATATATATACTTATTTCCTAATTTAGTTAGCGGCTTATTAATATATATAAATTCTTAAGTAGGGTCTTTTTTTTGAAATTTTCTAACTTTTAGGCGATGGTACTCGGTCAAATCTTATAAAGTATTTGGAATATTTATATATATAAAATGCTTATATAGACTAGTAGTATATATAAATAAGATATTTCCGAATTTAGTTAGCGCGTTCCTATAGTACTATATATTTTTATATAGATTTCTAAAATTTTAAACTTTAAGCGATGGTACCCGGTCAAATCTTGTAAGCTCTTTTAAAACTTTATATATATATATTTTAGAGCTTTAAAAGGGCTATATATAGCAGGCTAAATTTTAAAATTATATAAATAGAAAAAAAAGTTATGATTTATTTTAAATTTTCCAGTATAAATTTAAACTTTTTAAACTAAAGTCGATGGTACCCGGTCAAATCTTGTGAACTCTTTTAAAACTTTATATATATATATTTTAGAGCTTTAAAAGGGCTATATATAGCAGGCTAAATTTTGAAATTATATAAATAGAAAAAAAAGTTATGATTTATTTTAAATTTTCCAGTATAAATTTAAACTTTTTAAACTAAAGTCGATGGTACCCGGTCAAATCTTATGAACTCTTTTAAAACTTTATATATATATATTTTAGAGCTTTAAAAGGGCTATATATAGCAGGCTAAATTTTGAAATTATATAAATAGAAAAAAAAGTTATGATTTATTTTAAATTTTCCAGTATAAATTTAAACTTTTTAAACTAAAGTCGATAGTACCCGGTCAAATCTTGTGAACTCTTTTAAAACTTTATATATATATATTTTAGAGCTTTAAAAGGGCTATATATAGCAGGCTAAATTTTGAAATTATATAAATAGAAAAAAAAGTTATGATTTATTTTAAATTCTCTAGTATAAATTTAAACTTTCTAAACTAAAGTCGATGGTACTCGGTCAAATCTTGTGAACTCTTTTAAAACTTTATATATATATATTTTAGAGATTTAAAAGGGCTATATATAGTAGGCTAAATTTTGAAATTATATAAATAGAAAAAAAAGTTATGATTTATTTTAAATTTTCTAGTATAAATTTAAACTTTCTAAACTAAAGTCGATGGTACCCGGTCAAATCTTGTGAACTCTTTTAAAACTTTATATATATATATCTTAGAGCTATAAAAGAGCTATTTATAGCAGGTCTAATTTCTAAATTTAGTAAATAGAATAAAAAGTTATTAAGTAGAATAGCTTTTTTTTATTTAATATTTAATTTTTTAGCTAAGTCTTTTCACTTTTACTACCCGGCTTTTACTTTTATTTTCTAAATTTTTTTTTTATTACTTAGCTTTTATCTTTATTATTTAACTTTAGACTATATAATATAATATAATTAATATAAATTTTAATATTTAAATTTTAAGTTATATAACGCGATATAATTAATAATTAAAATATTTAATATAATTAATTATTTTAATTAATTATTAGATTTTATTTAATTATTAAACTTTATTTAAACTTTATATTTAATTAATTAATTATTAAACTTTATTTACTTATTTATTTAATTATTAAACTTTATTTAATTATTTCTATTAATTATTAAACTTTATGTAATTATTTTAATTAATAATTAAACTTTATTTAATTATTTTAATTAATTATTAAACTTTATTTAATTAAATATTTAATATTTATTTAATTATTAAACTTAATTTACTTATTTATTTAATCATTAAACTTTATTTAATTATTTATTTAAATATTAAACTTTATTTAATTATTTTAATTAATTATTAAACTTTATTTACTTATTTATTTAATTATTAAACTTTATTTAATTATTTTAATTAATTATTAAACTTTATTTAATTATTTTAATTAATTATTAAACTTTATTTACTTATTTATTTAATTATTAGACTTTATTTAATTATTTATTTAATTATTAAACTTTATTTAATTATTTTAATTAATTATTAAACTTTAAAGTTTAATTAATTAATTATTATACTTTATAATTAAAATAATTAATTAAACAAAGATTAAACCTTAATAATATTATTATAAGAAAGAAGATTTTCTTCTACTTTTTTCTTTTCTTTATTATAATAACGATTATATAATCTAGATTATATTATTATATCTTTATATTATATTTTTATATTATATCTTTATATCTTTATATCTTTATATTATATTTTTATATTATATCTTTATATCTTTATATCTTTATATCTTTATATCTTTATATCTTTATATCTTTATATTATTATCGCTATCTTATTATCGCTATCTTATCATCGCTATCTTATTATTACTATCTCGTTATCACTACCTCGTCGTCGCTATCTTGTCGTCGCTAAATTTTTTTAATATCTTTTAAAGATGTCGACTTCTAATAATATTAATATTATTCCTACTAAAGTTGAATATATTTCGGATATATTCGCTTATAATAAAGAATTTCAAGTCTTAATCTGTACTAGCTGCCGCTCAGCTGTTAAAAAAATTGATATAAAGTCGCATATTATTCAAAAACATAAAGAATATAAGAATATTAAGACGATTACGAATATATTAGAAATAAGCGAAGGATTAAATATAGAAAATCCTTAAGATATTAAGCTTCCGAAGTTTAATCAATATTATTTTTAAGATTTAGATATAATATCTAATTTATATCGCTGCTAAAAATGCGAATATGCGGTTTTATCTTATAAAAAAATAAAAAATCATTTAAATCAGCAACATAACGCGAATCTTCGGCTTACTAAGAAAGAGAATTCATATTTAGAAAATCAAAATAGGCAAAGATTTTCTAATAGTATAAGTCTACCGTTTTTTATTATAAAAGAAAAAGAAAAAATTGAGAATTCGTCTAAAAATATCAATTCTTCTGAAAATATTAGTTCTTCTAAAGATATCGATTCTATAAAAGATATTCAATATAAATATTTTAATAATATAAAAGAAAAGGAAAATAAAATATATAAAGAATTAAAAATAAAAGAGGTAGAAAGCGAAGAAAAAGAGCTATCCAGCTTTTTACTTAATACGAATTATCACGAATTTCTTAAGGATCTAGATATTAATAAACTATTATTATTAATACAAACACCTATCGAAAAAACCGATAAAGTTTTATATATAATATATAAACAAACTAAATCGCTATGTTTTAAAATTGAAGAAAAAATTAAATTTTTTAATAAAATAACGCTATTGATTCTTTAAGATGATAAAAAAGAATATAATAATATAAAACCGTTTAAAATATTATAAAACCAATCTACTAAGGATCAGTACTATAGAGAAATAGCTTTATTAGTTATATTCTGTTTTTAAATTTTTATACGAAAAGAATACGAAATTCCTATAATAAAATTTGATAAAAAAATTACTACCGCCTTAGAAAATATAAACATCGATATTGAAAAATATATAGATATATCTAATAATAATAATAATGATAACGAAAAAATTGATATATTAAATATATTAGAAGATATTTATATATATCTTATTATCGCCTTAATAAAATAAGATATAAAAGCTATAGATTTTGAAAAGTTTTTAAAATTTAATAATCTATTAATAGTTTTTTTTATTATACGAAATATTGATTTAATTAATAAGGTTTTTAAAACCGAAGAAACGATAGAAAAAAGTTCAAGTACTTTAATATATACTATTCAACTTTTTTCGATTAAATTTATTGAAATAAACTATAATATCGTTATTAAAGAAGGAAAAACATATAAAATCGACGATTCTCTTATAAAAATTCGAAATAAATATCTAAATAACTATTCTTTTAATAGTTTTAGCGAGCTAGTAAATATACGCGCTTATTTACAAAATATCGCTATAAATACTAATAGTAAACCAACGATTAATAAGGTTTCTATAGATAAAATCGAATATCTAAATACTTCGCTAGATATATTAAAACTAGAATTCTTTTTTAAAGAATTAATAAATCGATATTCAAATCTTTTATATAATAATCTATTAGATATTTTAAAAGACGATTTACTTTATAAAATTAATCTAGATTTAATAAAAGACGATATAAATAATAAATCTATAAGATATTATTTTAAAGATTCTAGTAATCTTACTAGCTGGAATAATTTTTTATTAAAAAGATTATTTAATCCTAATAGTTTTAGTAAAAAACTAGTAAAAAATATATCTAATAAAGGACCTATATTTCGAAAATCTGAGGTTTTTAAATGGATAGAAGCTAGAAATAATATTTTTAATATATTTCTTGTTTTATTCTATTTAATTTCCAGATCACCGCCTAGACCAGAAGAATTATTACAGATAAAATACCAAAATACGCTAGAAACTCAGCTTAGAAATATATATATTAATAATATATCTAATCTAGTTTAAATTAATCTTAATTACCATAAAGGAATATCGATAACTCGAAGAAATAAAGAAAATATTTGATTTTTACCGCAGGCGCTAGGCGATCTAATAAAAATATATTTATTATTAATTTAATCGTTTTATCTATATCTAAAACTCTATGTTTTAGATAAAAAATTAGAAATATCGAATATTGAATATTTTTTCGAAATTGATAATAAAAAATTAATAACGAAAAATCTAATCGATAATTTTATATTATATTCAATTAAATTACTTAATAATAGTATTCGGCCTAGCGAATAGCGCCATCTATGTTGATATATTATAAAAAATAGAATTCTAGACTATGGTGAAGATCTTAGTGATAGTGAAAATAAAATAGAAGATTTATAAGCGAATTCTTCTACTAAGATTTATAATTCTTGATATTCGCGTAATCTAACTACATTTAGTAATAAAGATATCGATATTTATAATAAATCGAAGAGTTTAAGCTTAAAATATTTTAAATATTTTAACTTATTAAATCCGGAATTTGAAAACTCCGATTCTAAGCTTTTAAAACTTAATATAAAAAATCCTTCTAAAAAACATTCTCGCCAAGCTAGTACTACTAAAGATATTCAAATATATAAAAGAATTCGAGGAAATTCAACTAGTCAAAATCTATATAAGGATTTTGATATAGAAGAACGCGATTTAATTATTTTTTCAATAAATCTAACCGAAGGATTAAAACGATTTTTTAAAAATAAATTAGCGATATTCAAATCTATAGAGCAAAAAAAAGCTATAGAAGCTATATTCGAAAAAACTCCTAGAATTATATATATATCGGCTACTGGATCGGGAAAAAGTTTATTATTTCTATTACCAGCTTTTTTAAAACCAGAAGAAATAACGCTTGCTATTATTCCTTTTATAGCTTTAAAAGACGATCTATATAATAAAGCTATCAAGCAAAATATCGATGTCGAAATATTCGAAAATTCTATTAATAATTATTCGTCTTTACAATTAATTTCTATAGAAACGATTGAATCGGATAAATTTATTGAATTTATTAAAAAAAATAGCCCTAAAAAGACTATTCGCTTAGTAATTAATGAAGCTCATATTATTATTACGCAAGCTTCTTTTCGCTGGAGTACGAAATATATTAAAACGATTAATAAATATAAAATTCAATTAATATTTATAACGGCGACACTTTCGCGAGAAATACAAGTTTTATTATTTAAAGAATTAAATATTACTAATAATATACTAATAAAGGCATTAACTGAGCGAAATAATATTAGTTATAATATAATAAATATTCCAGACGAAAAATCCGAAATAGAATCGCTAGAAGAATTTATTAATAATAAAATTCAACCGAATATAATACCTAGCGAAAAAGCTATTATATTTACAAATTCCTATATAAATGTTGATAAAATAGCGAAAAAATTTAATTATTTAAGCTATGATAGTCGATATACACCTGAAAAGAAAAAAGAAATATTTAAAAATTGGATTAATAAGCCAGAAAACTATTTTATAGTTTCTTCTACCGCTTTAAGCCATAGAATCGATTATAAAGCTATTCAATATATTATTCATATATATAAAAAACAAAATTTTATAGATTTTCTACAGGAAGTCGGTCGAGCTGGTCGAGATAATAAGAATTCTTATTCTTATTTCTTTATAAGATTAAATCAGTATAATCTAATAAACAAAAACCCGCCTAATTTTGAAAATAATATTGAATCTTTCCGAAATATTGATAAATTCTATTTATTACGGTATATAAACGAGAAAATCTGCCGTCGACGAATAATTAACTATTATTTACAAGATAAATTTCAAGAGGAATGCAATATATTACAAAATAAATGTGATTTATGTTTAGAAAGATATAATATATATTCTAATAAAGCGGAAAATCAGATTAACTTCGAAAATTTTAATATAAAAAGCCGAATTTCTTTCAAAAATCAACTAAATATATTAAAATCAAAATGTGCCATATATTTTCGAAATAAAGAATATAATCTAAGTTTAAATCATAGATCTAAGGACTGTATATTTAAATCTAATAAAGATTTAAATAACGATCTAGGGCGATTATTAAAAAAATTAGAAAGAGAATCACTATTAAAACCTAGAACCGCTTGTTTTAAATGTTTATTACCACAAAATATTTGCCTTTCTAAGGAAAATATTGAATATAATAAAGACTGTAAATATCCTTGGCTTATTCTTCTATGGATTATAGCTTTATATCGAAATTTTCTTACTAAAAACTATCAACATCAATTTTTCGAAAAATATAATATTAATAACTTTACTATCGAGGATTTAACAATTCTAATAAGTCAGCCATCGACTATATTTAATACGGATTGTATAAAAGCTATTAATATTATATCAGATTTTAATTATAACGACTTTATATCTTCTAATACTTCTATATCTTCTATTCAGAATTTCGACGATAATAATATAGAAAATCAGGATTATCAGGAAAATTCAATTATAGAAGATTTTCCTATAGAAAGAGCTAAAGAAATATTTGAAATCGAAGATATCGCGAATATTAATATATCATAAGATAATTACTTGGAAAATATTAGTAATAATAGTGAAAATAATGAATTTTTTAATGATAATAATCTAGATATTAAATCTAGTCTTTTCTTTTTAAAAGAAAATGAAGAAAAAATAATAAAAATAAAAGAAAAAAAAGAAAAAATTAATATCGAAGAAATTTTTAAAGATAATAGTCTAGATATTGAATCTAGTCTATTATATATTCAAGAAAACAAGAATCGAATAATAAAAGATAAGAAAAGCCAGGATTTTATTAATAATATTATTAATAAGTTCGAATTCTTAGACGATCGATGTATTTTCTGTTTTTTTAATAAAAAAGATTATAAAGAACACGGTATTAATAGCTGTATAATATATAAAGATATATTTAAGCAGAGTTATGCGAAATATAAAAGCGGAAGTCGAATATATAATGAAGTTTTAAAAGAAGAAACTAAAATCGAATTTTCTAGTAAAAAATCAAAGAATATCGAAATCTGCTCGCAATATTTTTTACCGATATCTATATATTTTCAAAGTCGAAATCAGTATAATAATTCGCTAAAATATTGTATTTTATATATAGGAACTTGGTCGCTATATTTTTCAATATATAAATATCGAAAATCGAATTTATTTCCATTTTATTTATATAGCGAGGAATATAAGGATTCAAATCAATTAGGATTTGAAAATTATATTAGTAATATAGATAATAGTCGATATAAGTTAGGATCGAAAGCTTGGATTTTATTATTAGAATTCTTCAAAAAAGAAAACGAGTTTTTTAATTAAAAAAAAGAATTATATTTAAGAGAAGGAATATTAAATAATACAAGTATAAATAGAATATATATATATATAAGATTAGAATAATTAAAGTATATAGAAAAGAATTTTAAAATCTAAAGTTTTATTCTAAAGATTTTTATATAAAGAAAAGTTAAATTTTATATTTAAGATTAGAAATCTATATAATTCTTAATAAGAATAATAGATATATATTATATATTAAGTATAATAAGGTATATATTTTAAAATATAATTAGATTTTTAAAAGAATATTTAAAAGAAAAGAAATAAAGATTAATATATTAAGAGTTAAATTAAATATTAAAATATATATAAAATAATAATAACTCAATGAATTTATAAGTAAAAAGAATAAAATATAAAATATAGAAAGAATATTATATAAAATATTTTATATAAAAATAATTATTTAATAAGTTTATTAATTCTAATCCTAAAAAATAAATTTAAATACTAAGTAAAAAAAATAAACGCCGGGTAGTAAGAGTGATAGCTAAGCGCCGAGTAATAAATATAATAGCTAAGCGCCGGGTATTAGGTATAACAGCCGAGCGCCGGGTAATAAAGGTGAAGAGACTTAGAAAATTAGATTTTTAGAAAAATAATTTATTTTAGCTAATAACTTTCTTATTTATTTATATAATTTTTAGATTAGACCTTCTATTTACAGGCCTAATATAGCTCTATAATATATATATATAAATTTTTCTAATTATTTTTAAGAATATCTTAGTACTTTCAGATTCAGAATCCGATTTAGAATTTAATACCCGAAAAGTTATTATACCGATTCGGGATTAAAATATATAAAAGTATAATTTAGAATTCAATTTAAAACTATATATTTATTACCCGAAACCTTATTATACCGATTCGGGATTAAATTTACTTAAATTAAATTTTAATTAAATAATCCGATTCGGAATTTAATACCCGAAAAGTTATTATACCGATTCGGGATTAAAATATATAAAAGTATAATTTAGAATTTAATTTAGGACTATATATTTATTACCCGAAACCTTATTATACCGATTCGGAATTAAATTTACTTAAATTAAATTTTAATTAAATAATCCGATTCGGAATTTAATACCCGAAAAGTTATTATACCGATTCGGGATTAAAATATATAAAAGTATAATTTAGAATTTAATTTAGGACTATATATTTATTACCCGAAACCTTATTTTACCGACTCGGGATTTAAATTAATTAGATAAAATAATCCGATTTAGAATTTAATCTCCGAAAAGTTATTATACCGATTCAGGATTAGATTTAAAACCGAATTTTAAAGCTTAATTTACATAGATTTTAAATTATATTAACCGAATTTAAGCTTACTAAGATAATAAGAAAGATAGATATATAAGAGACTTTCTTTTCTTCTTTTCTTAATCTTTTTAATTATCTATCTAGAATGGATTCTCAGCTACCTCTTGATAATAATTTTCAGGACTTATTAGCTTATTTAGAAGCTAGAAATCCTATTCTCAGCCCTATTCCTAGCCCGATTCTCAGCGCTAGTCCTGAAAACTTTGAAATTTCGAAAATTTCGAAAAATTTCGATAAGATCTTTGAAGATTCATTGAATTCTTTGGATAATATTATACCTTATAGTATTAATCCTTCTACTATTCCTCTATCAACTCCAACATCTATATTAGATCCAATTAATATAGAAAAGTCTAAGAAGAAAGAGTAAGTCTTCTTTATTTTTAATTTTTTAAATTTTTCCTTCTTTATTTATTTATTAAGTAATTAATAACTTTATATATAGGAAGGTTGGACGTCCTAAACGAAATCTATATCCAAAAAAATTCTACCTTATAGAAAATGGGAGAAGAAATCGTAAGTAAAATAATTTTTCTAAAAAATCTATTCTTATCTATTATTTCTAATATTCTATATAGAAATCTTGGTCGACCTCGATCTACAAACGTCTATTCACTTCCTATTTGGGCCGTTATCTAGAGATGAGAATAATATTATTAGTCATCAATCTTCAGAAATAAAAAATGAAAAACGGTTAGTAATTTTTAATTTTTTATATTATTCTATTAAAGATATAAGGAATTATATATTAATATATTATAGAGCTTTTTCTTTCAAGCTCTAGAAGATATATTTCAATTAGATTATCAAGATCTTGGTAAATTCAATGATTTGAAAGTAAGTTATTATTATAAGTTTATTATATTATTATACTAATAAATATATATTAGAGTATCAACTTTACGTTTATATAAAGATAGAAAAGATAGAGTATTTCAAGATAGAAAGAGGTTTTTTAAGTATTTTCTTAATATTCCATAGAGAATTTATAATATATAGATAGAAATTCAACTTTCTAATATTTCTAAAAAAAAAGGATTTTCTAATTAAATAATAAGTGATTAATAGTAAAATATATTAAATATTCCGAATTTTATTAAGATTTTAATTCTAACTTAAGATAAATAAAATTTAGTTAAGATAGAATTTTATAAGAATAATAAAAAATATTAATAAAAAAAAAGAATAAATTTTATTTTTCCTAAGAAATATATATATTCCTAATATAAATAAGAAATATATATTAAAATATAATTAGATTTTTCCTTAACTTTTATTAAAAAAGATTTAGATTAATATATTAAGATTTAAATTAATATTAAGTTATATAAAGTAATACTAAGTTGAAGAAGTTATAAGTAAAAGAATAGAGTATAAAGTATAGAAGAATATTAGAAAGTATTTTAGATTTAGAATATTTAAGTTAAAGAAGATAAGATAGAAATAAGTTATATATTAAAAATAGATTGAAAGTCTAAATAAGTTCTTTAATTTATTTTAAAAAAAAGAAATATAAGATGAGGCTAACCCGGTGAAGTTCAATAAGAAAGAGATGTAATATTATACAGAAGATTTTAATATTAAGAGGTGGATCAGCCGGAGGGAACCCGATGTGGGAGGAGC
>JAJREH010000090.1:0-46929 GCA_023065455.1 Cladonia rangiferina
TATATACTTATTAATTTTGAAAGGGTTAAAGCTACTAGTGTCGACACTAGAAATTTTAGAAGACTAATCTATATTTATCACTTTTTTAAAAATTTAATTAAAATTTAGAAAGCCCCCTTAAGCGAATCTTTAATAGAATAATATATACTCTTTAAAATATTAATATTATATAATTAATAAACCTTATTATATCTAGATTTAATATCTTATACTAATTTTTATTAAATCTAACTAGTAAGCCCTTAAAAAAGCTCTTTTTTATAGTTTTTAGAGGCTATTATTCTTAATAAAGATAATAGATCTAAAAAGTCAAATATTAGCCACATCAGGTTTTTTACCAAATCTCGCCTTAAATAGGGTTTTGCCAATAGCCGAGTACTAGATATAATTATATAAATAAATAACTACTTTCACTACCAATAACTAATAACTAATAGATAGCCTATATTAAAATATAAAACATCTTACCTTTTCTAAAATAATCCAATTTATACGCTCAGCAATGCTATTTTACTTATATATATAGAGTATAGAATATTTATATAATATTCCATATTTAGCTAGATATATATTAAAAATAATATTAACAAATTTTTTATCCTAATCTATATATAAGATTTTAATTTTCTTATTAAATTGGTTTTCTACTATCGTTTTTATTATTTTAAAAGCCCCTAAAGCTTCCTCTTTTATCTTTAAAAGTTAAAAATTAAAGTATTTAATAGCGGTATCTAAAAGTATATATAGATATTTAATACCACAAAATACTATTTTAAATATTAAACTATATAGATTAGAGATTATATAACTACCATATTTAAAATAGTAGGTAGTAGCTGTATTATAATTAAAGCTTACTATAAATTTTCTCTTAATACAGATTTCGCAAGAATTTACCAATATATAGCTAGTATTAATTTTTAAAATCTTGCTAACTAAATCAAATATCTTACTAAGCGCGATAGCCTTTATATAATCAAATCTTTAATACTATAATATAGTTTACTTAGGGGTTATTACCATAAACGTAAGTTAATAATCCGCGCTAAATAGAATATAAAATAGCCCTTATAAGTCTATAATAACTTATAATTTTATATTAAATTTTAGAAAAATATCTACGCTTTCTTTTATAAAAAATATTTTAGCCCCTTTTTATATTAAGTAAGAAAGGCTAACTAGATTAAGTTAAAATTTAGATATATAAAGAATAAATTCTAAAACCGCTCTAGCTAAATTTAGTAATTTTACTATAATAAACCCAATTTTATATGTTAATAAATTAATAGCCTCGCCCTAAATAATCCTAGTAGATATAGAGGCTATACTATTAAAAAAATTAATGTCGTAATAAATATATAATATTGCTCCAAAATCTAGAATCTAATTATTAATAAAATATTTTACTAATAGAACTAACTAATTAATAGTAATAAAAATATTAGAAACTCCTATTTCTTCTATCTTTAACTTTTATATATCTATAAATACGCCACTAGTACTATCTACGCGATTGTCGAAATCCGGCGCCAAGGCCGAGCTGAGTCAGCGGAGCTGACTCAGCGAGGTCTTGGCAGTCCGGATGTCGACCTGCAGCTCTTGCAGCTCTGCTTCTTCTTCTTCAACCAATGGAATCAACATGTTCAGACCTCTACTTTTAACAGGTTATGAGCCCGGATTTGCAGGCATTGCTAACATGTGATCTAGATATCTATCAACTCCCATCTGCATCTGAACACTGCGTCCGAACATTGCTCAAGGCCGCAGAGCTATCGCAGAGCCATCGATCTTCCAAATCCCGAGTATACTCACCGACTGAATGATCGATCCTACCGAAGATCACTATCTACCATGTCCGAAAGACATGACATCAACGATTCGGTTGAGCTGAGGGGCATCGATGGTGATGTTGTTTGCTTGCCGCTAGCCGCCATCCTAGCGCGGTCTTGGCATGGGCAAGCTTCCAAATCATATCGCTAAGGAACCCCTACTACGCAATGTCGCTTCCTGGTTTGAACACTGACATACAAGCAAACAGGAAAATTCCATTTACGAAACACCTAGAGCAAGCCATCTCGCTGCTCAGACTTACAAATCTACCCCTACTGAGGTCGAGACCGCTGTCGCTGGATGTTTGTATGACTCCTAGCTCAAACAAGCGTGGAAAACTCTGCAAAATCTCTGCAAACCTCATCAAATACCATCCATATTTGTCAAATCCTCGGTTGGCTGCCGTTTGATCAAACAGCTAGAGGGGGCTGGTTACCAGCCACCGCTTTTTCTGCCTGCCGATTGGCGGCATCGTCTCGTTGAGCAAGGTCAGGGCTGTTGAAGCCGACCGCCTCCGGACATATCCAATTTCCTTCAGCGGCCAGCCACCGCATTTCGTCTCCTGCCAGCCGAATAGGGGCAGTATGAGCAACAGGCATAAAGATGCTGCTGGGCCCCCGAGTGGGGGCTCATCCAAGCAGCCATCTACTCCTTCGCAAGACCCACGGCTATTACCCGGGGTCAACGCTTTTCCTTGCTGGCACGATAATCCACTTGTTACCATATATCGCCGTACCAAACGAAAGTGTTTTCCTCATCTCATTGAAGAAGTCGCACGGCAACGGGAAAAAAAGAACAGGCAGCAGCCTTAGGCGAAGACGTCGAAGGCGACGACTATCAGCCTCCATCACGCTCACCTTCACCTTACGATACGGGCTCTGAAGCCAGCGAATCTACTCTTTCAAAGGCAAGTAGTACCGATATCTTTGGCCTTACTGCTAAACGTCCTCGGACACCCTCACCGTCACCGCCTCCTGCTCCAGCTCGAAAACGACGTCAACAACTTGTGGTTATATCCTCTGCTGAATCGTCCTCACCTGCAAACACCCCTGTGTCGTCACCATCTAGCGCGGTTACTGCTCTAGAAGACCAAGATGGCCAACCAGACGACACAGCCACAGGGCGGAGGGTCCTACCCCCTCACCATGATCGAAGAGCTTGAGGAGAAGTCCGGATATACTAAATGGGCTCGAAAGATGGAGGACTGGTTAATCCTTAACAACCTTAAACCGTTTACCCCTACCACTATGCTCAAGGCGACTACCTCGATCAAAAATCGGCTAGGACTCGATGTCTATACAATGGTCCAGGACAAAAACGACGCGCAAACGATCCTCAACACAATCAAAAAGAAGTACAAGCCGGAAGGGACAGGTGTCTATGCCGAATTAATTCACCGACTGCATGGCCTGACGCTTGAAAGCTCAAAGGATATCGCTGAGTACACCCGGAAGTTCCGGGAGGTCAGCAGCGAGCTGAAGTCCTTGCATAACGACGTTGCCTTACCGGAACCTTACCTATGCCATCTATTCCTCACAGGTCTTGGTGAAGCCTATCAAACATTCGTCACCATTTTTATTCAAACGCACAACCTATTCGGCTCCAACGCCCTAACCCTTACCGAAGTGTCGTTGACCGCAAGCAACGAGGAACAACGCATGCGGACTAGAGACGAGCCATCGGGGGTCGCCATGCTTGCAAGGCGAGGGGCTGCCAATTCCGGTAGCTCTGGCCGGGGGCGTGGAAATCGGGTCAACAAATCGAATCGGGAAGGGCAGAAGGGTCCTTGCGCTCACTGCAAGGACAAGAGCCTACCCTCGAAACACGACAAGGCTGCCTGCTGGCAGCTACACCCCTGGCTAAAACCGATGAAGTTCAAATCCGAGGAGGAAAAGAAAAAATATCCCACGACTGATCCACCTGCCGACAAGCCAAGCGATGAACCGGTATTTGCTAATCTAGCAACCGACGATTACTCAATTCGGGGCTGCAGCGACTCTGAGCCAATGTATACTCTCGTTGCCTCTATCCATAAGGACTTGGCTGGCCTAATCGTGATCGATTCGGGCTGTAGCCGGCATGTTTTCAACGATCGCAACGCCTTTATCGACTTTCGGGCCACGAAATCCAACCCAATTGCTGGTATTGGTGGCCAAACGGTTCAGCCAACGGGCGAAGGAACGGTCCAGCTATCGCTACCAAATAGGACTGTTCGCCTTCAAAATGTTCTGTATGTACCAGACATCGGGGCCAATCTTCTGTCGGCCACCCAGCTGCTCGACAGCGGAGTTGATCTTGCCTTTAGCAAGGACTCCTGTATTTTAGAACATAGTTCCCTCGGCAGGATTGAAGCCAAACGCCGCCATGGGATCTTTGTTTTTGAGTCGAAAACGACTCCCCTAGGGTTCAACGCATATAGCGTTCCGAATGACCCTATTCAACAACTCTGGCATGCCCGTATGGGACACCTAGGGCAACAAAGTGTTGCCCTGCTGCCCCAGATGTCTACCGGAGTTGATTTTACCAAGAAAATTGAGGACGAGCTGACTTGCGAATGCTGTGTACAGGGCCGCCAAAAGTCTGCCCCTCATAAAGATGTTATTACACCTGGCCTACACCCCATGGAGCTCATTCATAGTGATGTATGTGGCCCTATCACACCTACTGGTTTTGATGGGACTCGGTATTTTGTTACTTTTAAATGCGATTGCACCAATTTTTCTGAAGTCTTTTGTATTAAGAATAAGGCTATGGTCTTCCAATATTTTCGACGTTTCAAATTCAAATGGGAACGGGAAAGCCGCCGTATTCGACGCTTCCGAACTGACAACGGGGGCGAATATATGAGCCGCGAGTTCCAACTATTCCTCGAAGACGAAGGCATTATCCATGAGCGAACGGTACCTGGAAACCCTCAACAAAACGGTGAATCGGAACGATTAGGCCAAACACTGATGGCTAAGATGCATCCCTCGCTGCTAAGCTCAGGGCTTGATAAGGACCTGTGGCCTGAACTCTTGGGAACAGCCAACTACATTGCAATACGAGCTCCTATGGCTAAGATGGGAAACAAGTCGGCCTATGAGGCCTGGTATGGTAACCGTCCTTCCCTTGACCACATACGGACCTTAGGCTCCTTTGCTTGGGCTAGGAACCGAATCCAAAAGAAATTGGTTGACAAAAGCGAACGCTGTTTTCTGGTGGGCTATGAAGGCGATGGCCATATTTATCGACTGTATTGCCCCCGCAAACGGAAAATTATTCGGGCTTCTAGCGTACATTTTGAGGAACGGAAGCCTGCCTTTATCAGCAATGTTGCTCCACCCACTCCACCCCCTCCACCCCCGGCAAGCTCACCACGACCGGCTTCACCTACATCTCCGCCGGCCAAGCGGCTACGAACCTCCGCTCCAGGGGAGGAGAGTATGCAGAAGCGGAAGGTTCATAGCCAAGATGCTGACCCGATTCACACCGAGTCAACTCCTGAGCAACCGACGAATACACCGCCTGACGGACTCCCCCATATCAATGAGGCCTTTACGACGCAGCTCCGACAGATCCTTAACAATCACCCAGATTTGACATACCCACCATGCGAAATGAAGGATATGAGGGAATTCTCACCGGATCCACTATCCCTCGATTACTCTGCTATTGCCATGCTCTCCCATGCGAATACGGCCGAACCGTATGAGCCAAAGACCTACAATGAGGCCATATCAAGAAGTATGCAACGGATGCAGTGGGAGCTGGCTATGGACGACGAATACAAGTCGCTGATGGACAACAAGACCTGGACCTTAACGACATTGCCTCAGGGGAGAACGGCCCTTAGAGGTAAGTGGGTCTATGCATTGAAACGGGGACCAGATGGAAAGGTCGTCCGATACAAAGCGCGCTGGGTCGTCCGAGGATTCGAACAGCGCGAAGGCCTGGACTACAACGAAACTTTCGCCTCGGTGGTCAAACCCATGAGCTACAAGGCCATCCTAGCTATTGCAGCGGCAATGGACTGGGACCTTGAGCAAATGGATGTCAAAACGGCCTTCCTTTACGGAGAAGTAGAGGAAGAGATCTATGTGGAATTACCACAAGGCTACAACAAGGGCAAGGAGGACAAGGTCTGCTGTCTGAACAAAGCCTTGTATGGGCTAAAGCAGTCGCCCCGAGTATGGTATAATACCTTCGCCAGCTTTATCAAAACCTTGGGTTTCGAACCCCTAGACGCTGACTCGAGCGTGTTTATCGATGCCTCATCAGGCACGATAGTGGCCCTGTATGTAGACGATTTGCTAATCACGGGTCCTAACAAACAGGATATTCAAAGGGTCAAAGATGCCCTCAATTCACATTTTCATATGACCGACCTTGGGCCATGTTGCTATTGGCTAGGCATGTCAATCACTCGGAACCGTCAGCAACGGATCCTTCGCTTGGGTCAAAGGGCATACATCGAAAAAGTTGTCCGGGATTTCAAGCAGTGGGAGTGTAAACCTACTGCTACCCCGATGGAAACTGGCTCTCATTTGGAAAAGGCCTCAGACGACTACCAAGCCAACGCTCTTGATAAGCAGCTGTATCAACAAGCTGTCGGATCCCTCATGTATGCCATGCTAGGTACACGGCCCGACATCGCATTCCCTGTCTCAGCGGTCAGCCGCTATGCATCAAATCCTACTCAAGCTCATTGGGGCGCTGTCAAACGAATTATCAGGTATCTGCGGACTACGCTGGATTACCAACTAACATTCCAGGGCAGTCTTGAGTCGCTAACGGGCTACACTGATTCTGATTGGGCAGGAGACCGCGATACGCGCCGGTCAACCTCTGGCTTCATCTTTCACATCGGCAGTGGACCTATTAGCTGGCAATCCAAGCGACAACCAATCGTCGCCCTATCTACATGCGAAGCCGAATACATTGGACAGACACAAGCGGCTAAGGAAGCCATCTGGCTTCGGAATCTTCTACGGGAGCTCAAACCCACCGACAAGGAATCGGCGGCAAAGGCCGTTATCATCTTTGGCGACAACCAAGGCGCTATCGCCCTCGCAAAGAACCCGGAGTTCCATGCTCGCAGCAAGCATATCGACATACGCCACCACTTTGTACGCGAAAAAGTCGCTGAAGGCACAGTGGATCTACGATACACCCCAACCGAGTGCCAGGTGGCAGATGGGCTGACCAAACCCCTACCAAAGGACAAATTCGTCGACTTCCGAAACGCCCTGGGTCTCGAATACGTGGCCCCAGCTGCAGACAAGGCATAACCTGTGGGAGCAAGGCCTCTGTGGGAGTAGTTCCGGAGTAGGTCTAGCGCCTGGAACGGCCCGTAGAGCCTCCGGGAGCTCCCGCAGAGCCGCAATATCAAGTTTTTCAACGCATCTGCCTCATGTATTGCCCGACCGTCTGTTGGATAGGAAATGGCATACACGGGTTATGTGTCGAATTTTTGTTTGGAAACAGCGTTTGGAATGCCAATTTCGACAATGTGGCATAGGGGAGTGCTTGTCGACGTTTTGGGGGGTATGCAAGGCAGGATCTAGCTGTTTGGATGGCTGTGAGGTGCTTTGTCGCGGTTTTTCGACGACTTGTGACGGTTTTGCGGACATGCGACCGTAGGATTCGGCTGTTGAGCGATCGTCTGTCGACATGTTAGCTTTGTATGAGCAAAGGTGTCTGTTGGAGCTTTGTATGAGCGGAAGAAGAAGGGCATGTCTTGTACGTAGCATAGCTAGAGCTTGTAGAGCTTGCAGATCGAGTGGGAGTGTCGAAATCCGGCGCCAAGGCCGAGCTGAGTCAGCGGAGCTGACTCAGCGAGGTCTTGGCAGTCCGGATGTCGACCTGCAGCTCTTGCAGCTCTGCTTCTTCTTCTTCAACCAATGGAATCAACATGTTCAGACCTCTACTTTTAACAGCGATTACCACCTTTTCTTAAATATAATTTTGAATAGAGCTTATAATATATTTCCTTTTTATAGCTAGTTCTACCGTATTTATTATATTTAGCCGCAGATTTTTTATAGCCCCTAGCCACTAGCGCGTTTTCATCTATGTTTTATAAGCGATAGAATTTATCTATAAAATATTTTTACGAATAGATTATCTTAATTAAGCGTGGTAGATTTAATTCTATAGAACTAAATAATAGAGGTAATAAAAGCTTTATATTTAAAATCTAAATTATATAGAGTCTAAGTTATAACGAGCTTATTTAATAGTTCTAAGTCTTTTACTTTTAAGCTAGTAGAGACGCGCTTAATAGTGGCTAAGAAATTTTCAACTATTCTTAAAGAGAATAGAGTAGCCCTAAAGAATTCTTTAAATAAGATAAATTTTAAGGAAAAGCCGCGAGGCGTATATAAGCGGCTTAAATAATCCTATATATTAAACGGTTTATTAAGAGCCGAAATATACAGGAGCGACCCATTTATATAAGCTAGCTAAATATAGCTTAGCGTTTTAGCGTTATTTTTTAAACTCTTAACATTTAATTCTACTAATTATTTATAGAAATTAAATAAGTCCTTAGTAATTAACGCTACTTTAATATAAATAGCCTACAACTTATAGTTATTAGAGTTAATTAGCTTAGGAATCTTAATAGCCCCATCTTCTAATATAATTTTTCTAAATAGAATTAGATCATAAGAGTTAAAGTTAAATTTTTTCTAAAAAATAATTACATAATAAATAGAATATAATTTTTTATAGGTATTTAATAACTATATCTAATTTAGAATAATATATTAAAAGCCGGAAAGATAGATAGCTTAAATTTTAAAAAGATAAATAAAATAAATAGAATTACTAATTAAATTTAATATAATTCGGGTTTATAATCTATTAAAAGAATAATAACTAAGTAAGATCTAATTAATAAAGCAAAGTAAATAAAAATATAGGAATATATTAGTAAACTATGCCTATATTACTTAGGCTATTTAGAAGATAAAGAAAACCGCTAATTATATAAAAGTAGTTAAGCCCTTTTCCTTAAAACTCTTAAATTTATTTACTAGAATTATTAAGATAGGAATATTAATTACTAAGGTATAATTACCTAATTAGGAATATAATTTATCAAGTATTGAAATTAATATATTAGTAATATATTAGATTAAGGTAATTAAGATTAGTATTATCTTATTTAGATTATTAAGCTAATATCTATAGAATCTAGATTGATCTAATATAGAATCTAGATTGTATTATTAATATTAAGCCACTAATATTATACTATTAACACTACGCCACTAATATTACTTTGCAATCTAATAGGAAAAATAGGAAATTAGATTATTAGAAACAGCCGTATAGAGGTTTAAGGAAATTACGTATATATATATCGATTATGTATAGCGCTTATATATAGCGGTTATGCATAACGAATATATATAACGATTATATATAGCGATTATGTAATGCGCGTTGTAAACGGGTTAAGAACAGTCGCCGAATAGAGACTATCGGCTTAAATTCAATAATAACTATTATGTTTAGAATAATAAGTAGTAGCTATATTATAATTAAGACTTACTATAAATTTTCCCTTAATATAGATTTTATAAGGATTTGCTAATATATAGCTAGTATTAGCTTTTAAAATTCTATTAATTAAATCAAGTATTTTACTAAGCGCGGTAGCCTCTATATAACTAAATTTTTAATATTACCTTAGAGGAAGTAGGCTGTTTGAGAACTATCTATTAATACTATGTCAATAGAATGTTCAAAAAAACGGTACATCAACAGCAAAAAAAAAATACACGCGTTTAATAGATAGCTAAGCCCCTGTTAACACGCTGCTTAATAGCTAGTTAATATTCAATAATTAACAGCTGTTGATTTTAACAGCGTGTTGAATCTAAACAGCGTGTTAACAGGGGCTTAGCTATCTACTAAGCGCGTATATTTCTTCTTTTACTGTCGACGTACCGCTCAACCGAACATTCTGTCAACAGATAATCCTAGGATCGTCTACTTCCCATAAGGTATAATATAGTTTATTCAAGGGTTATTATTATAAGTATAAGCTAGTAATCTATATTAAATAAAATATAAAATAGCCCTTATAAGTTTATAATAGCTTATAATTTTATACTAGATTTTAGAAGAATATCTATACTTTTTTTTATAAAGAATATTTTAACCTCTTTCTATATTAAGTAAGAAAGGCTAACTAAATTAAATTAAAGTTTAAATATATAAAGAATAAATTCTAAAACCGTTTTAACTAAATTTAGTAATTTTATTATAATAGATCTAATTTTATATATTAGTAAATTAATAGCTCTGCCTTAAATAATCCTAGTAAATATAAGGGCTATATTATTAAAAAAATTAATATTATAATAAATATATAATATTACTCTAGAATTTAAGATCTAATTATTAATAAAATATTTCACTAATAGAGTTAATTAGTTAATAATAATAAAAATATTAAAAACCCTTATTTCTTTTATCTTTAACTTTTACGCGTTTATAAATATATTATTAATATTATCTATATAATTATTACCTCTTTTTAGATATAATTCTAAATAAAGCTTATAATATATTTTCTTTTTATAGCTAATTCTACTATATTTATTATATTTAGCTGTAGATTTTTTATAACTTCTAGTTACTAGCGCGTTTTTATTTATATCTTATAAATAACAGGATTTATCTATAAGATTTATAAATAAATTATTTTAATTAAATATAGTAGATTTAGCCTTATAAGACTAAATAGTAGAGATAATAAAAGCTTTATATTTAGAATTTAAATTATATAAGGTCTAAGTTATAATAAGCTTATTTAATAGTTCTAAGTTTTTTACTTTTAAGTTAATAAAAACGCGCTTAATAGTAGCTAAAAAAAATTTAATTATTCTTAAAAAGGATAGAGTAGCCCTAAAGAATTTTTTAAATAAAATAAATTTTAAGGAAAAGCTATGAGGTGTATATAAGCGGCTTAAATAATTCTATATTTTAAATAGTTTATTAAGAGCTAAAATATATAGGAATGGCTTATTTATATAAGCTAGCTAAATATAGCTTAGTGTTTTAGTATTATTTTTTAAACCCTTAATATTTAGTTCTACTAATTATTTATAAAAATTAAATAAGTCCTTAGCGATTAGTACTGCTTTAATATAAATAGCCTATAATTTATAGTTATTAGAGCTAGTTAGCTTAAGAATCTTAATAACTCTATTTTTTAATATAATTTTTTTAAATAAAGTTAGACTATAAGAGTTAGGGTTAAATTTTTTTTAAAAGACAATTATATAATAAGTAAAATATAATTTTTTATAAATACTTAATAACTATATTTAATTTAGAATAATATATTGAAAACTGTAAAAATAGATAGCTTAAATTTTAAAAAAATAAATAAAGTAAATAAAATTACTAATTAGATTTAATATAATTTAAGCTTATAATTTATTAAAAGGATAATAATTAAGTAAGATCTAATTAATAAAATAAAGTAAATAAAGGTATAGGAATATATTAGTAAGCTATATCTATATTATTTAAGCTATTTAAAAAATAGAGAAAACTATTAATTATATAAAAGTAGTTAAGCTGTTTTTTTTTAAGACTCTTAAATCTATTTACTAGAATTATTAAGATAGGAATATTAATTATTAAGGTATAATTACCTAATTAGGAATATAATTTATTAAGTATTAAAATTAATATATTGATAATATATTAGATTGAAGTAATTAAGATTAATATTATTTTATTTAAATTACCAAGCTAATATCTATAGAATTTAGATTAATTTAATATAGAATCTAGATTACGCTATTAATATTAAGTTATTAATATTACGTTATTAATACTATACTACTAATATTACTTTATAATCTAATAGGAAAAATAGAAAATTAAATTATTAAAAATAGCTATATAAAGGTTTAAGGAAATTACGTATATATATATTGGTTATATATAGCGGTTATATATAGCGATTATATATAACGATTATATATAGCGATTATATAATACGCGTTGTAAACGGGTTAAGAATAATCGTTGGATAGAGACTATCGGCTTAAATCCAACAATATTAAATAAATTTAAAAAATAAAGGATTAATTAATTTTTAATAATTTTAAATTATTTATTTTTATTATTATACTTAAGATAATTATTTTAATTAAAAATTAATTAAAATTTAATATCTATATAATAATCTAAAATAAAAATAATATACCTATAAATAATTCTTAATATAATTAAAAAGAAGTATAAGCTAAAAGGAATAAATATTTATATTAAATTAATTTATTAATTATATAATTTAATATTTAAAAGCTTAAAAAATATTATTAAATATATTTAAAAGTTCTAGAAGATTAATAATAAGCTAAAATTTTTATATAATAATATTATCTTATTAAAACCTTATTTATATTATTTATTCCTTATAAATCTTAATAAAGTTTATTAAATATTTATTATTATTTTTATTTAAATATATAATTTATTCAGCTTTAATATTTTAACCCTTATTAAAATATTATTAATTATAAATAATAAGGAATAATATATATAGACTAGAGATAAACTATTAAAAGTTATTATATTTATAAAATAAAAAATTATTAATTTTAATAACTTTAACTAGAAGCGTAGAAATTAAGTTAATAAATTAAATTAAAAAAAATAGAAAAGTCCTTATACTTATTATAAAGATAAGAATTTATTCTTAAAATATAATAAGGCTATTTACTAGTAGTTATATCTCTAACTAAAATTAATAAAATTTAAATTTAAAGAGGAAAAGAAAAAATATCTTATAACTAATTTATTTATTAATAAGTTAAGTAATAAATTAATATTTATTAACCTAATAATTAATAATTATTTAATTTAAAATTATAATAATTTTAAGTTAATATATACTTTTATTACTTTTATTTATAAAAATTTAACTAGCTTAATTATAATTAATTTAGATTATAATTAATATATTTTTAATAATTATAATATCTTTATTAACTTTTAGGTTATAAAATCTAATCTACTTACTAATATTAATAATTAAATACTATAGTTTAATTAATAGATAAAGGAATAATTTAATTATTACTATTAAATAAAACTATTTACCTTTAAAATATTTTATATATATTAGATATTAGGGCTAATTTTTTATTAATTATTTAATTATTTAATAATAAAGTTAATTTTATCTTTAGTAAAGATTTTTATATTTTAAAATATAATTTCCTTAATAGGATTAAAGTTAAATACTATTATAAAATTTTTATTTTTAAATTAAAAATAACTTTTCTAGAATTTAATATATATAGTATTTTAAATAACTTTATTTAATAATTTTAATATATTTATATAGGATATTTAGAGTAATAAAATATTATTTTATTATTTTAAATATCTATTAAAGTTAATTTTTCTAAAAAGATTAAAAATAAATTAACTTATAAATATTATATATAAGATTATTAAAAATTTATTTTTTATAAAAATATTATTATACCTAGCTTATATTTTATAGAGTTAATTTATAGTAATATATATAAACTTATTATATTTATTAAATTTAATAGAACTTAGTATTTTATTATTTTTAAATATAATTATACTAATTTTTTTAAAGTCTTTTATATTAAAAATAAGGCTATAGTCTTCTAATATTTTTAATATTTTAAATTTAAATAAAAATAAAAAAGCTACTATATTTAATACTTTTAAATATATAATAAAAGTAAATATATAAATTATAAATTCTAATTATTTCTTAAAAATAAAAATATTATTTATAAGTAAATAATACCTAGAAATCCTTAATAAAATAATAAATTAAAATAATTAGACTAAATATTAATAATTAAGATATATTTTTTATTATTAAATTTAAGACTTAATAAAGATCTATAGCTTAAACTCTTAAAAATAATTAATTATATTATAATACGCGCTCTTATAGCTAAAATAAAAAATAAGTTAAGCTTAATATAATAATTATTTTTTCCTTAACTATATATAAATCTTAGGCTTTTTTACTTAAATTAAAAATTAAATTTAAAAGAAATTAATTAATAAAAATAAATATTATTTTCTAATAGATTATAAAGATAATAGTTATATTTATTAACTATATTATTCTTATAAATAGAAAATTATTTAGACTTTTAATATATATTTTAAGAAATAAAAGCTTATTTTTATTAATAATATTATTTTATTTATTTTATCCTCTTTACCTTTAATAAGCTTATTATAACTAGTTTTATTTATTATCGCGATACTAAGTACTTTATAGTAAATAGTAAATAAATAAATAGAGATAAAAGAAATATAGATTACTTAAGGGAATATATAGCTATTATATATATATAAAATATAGTAACTAGTAGCGCTAGCGCGTTTCGAAGGGGTTGGAATTTTAATACTCTCTCTTAGTTCTTAGAAGCTAGCTACCGAATCCTAATAGAAATTTAAGTCCTATATATTAAAAGCTCGTTGTTATACCGATATAGTAATACTAGGATATTATGTAATCCGTATATATTATTTATACGATATATTACCTTACTCTATACAAGGCTATCTAGTTATTCGGAATATAAATACTCTTAATAAATATCTTCTTTCTTTTTTTCTTAAGAATTAATTATATTATATAATTTATAATATATACTTAATCTTATATTAATATTAAAATTCTATAATAGTTTTAATTTTTTTATCTTTAAAAAAGATATTAATTTGTAATTAGTATACTTATAAATATTAGTTTATATTTAGAAAATTATCACGCTATTAAATTATAGACTAATAATAGACAAAGCGGATTAATTTTATAAAAGAATTAAAACTCTTAAAAAAAGGATTAAACCTCTATAGATTAAGATATTATTAATAAGCTAGATTAACTAATTATTTTAATAATTAATAAGCGCTTGTAAAATACTTATTATATAAAAAATAAGTTATTAAAATAAAAGTAGTTTAAGTAACTTAAATATAAAATTATTAATCTTAAATAAGAGTTATTAATAACGGCTATAGAAAATTCTTTAAAGCGTATAAAATATAATAAAGATAAATCCTTCTCACGTCTTATTTATTAAAATACTAAGTTTATTTATATAGAGATAATATAAAATTTATTAAAAAAGTCTATTTCTTACTTACCTCCTATTATTAATATTATGGGCGGAAAGCGTCTTATATATAATATTAATAAAATAGGCTTATATAGAAAGACTATAAAGCCGTTAGTTTTTAAAAAATATAAAGAAAAGACGTTAAAAGAATATTAAGATTAAGTTTAAGATACTAAGATATATTTTTATTTAATATTTTAAAATTTTTTAAATAATCTATTAAAGATCTTATACGTTATATAATATTTAAAAGAAGATATAAAAAAGTTTTAATATAATTATAAATAAGATTATCTTAACTTTAATTTTATATAGAATAAATTTAAGATTTTTTTATTAAATTTTATTAAAAATTTAATAAATTATATACTAAATGTTGTTTAATTAATAACTAATATAAAATAAAGATTAAATTAAATAATTTAATAATTTAAGATTTATTTAAGTAGTTTTAAAGTTTAATTATCTTTCTTAAATAAAGAATATTAATATATAAACCTTTATATAAAGTTATATCCAAGTCTTTATATAACTATTATAAATATTTAATAAGTTTTTATTATTTAAAGTAAACTTATAGTATTAGCTTCTCGCCTAAAAAATAATTAAAAGAAAATTATTTTTATTATTTATAAAATTATAGGTAGTACCTTGACGAAGGAGAATAAAAATAATAATAAGTCTTAGAAGAATAAATCTAAAAATAATTTTAAAGATATATTATTTAAAAATAAGAATAATAACAGCTCTATATATTTAAAACGGGATTTAAAAAATATAAATTATTATATTTATAATAAAAAAGAATATTATTTTATTATTTATTTTAAGAATAAGGATAATAATCTTAATAAGATGCTAGTAAGAAATCTTGATAATTACTTAATTAAAAAATAAAGAAAAAATAAAATCTTATTTAAGTTATCTTTTAAGAAGCGAGAGAAAAAAAAGAACTTAATATAATCTTAAGATTAAAATATTCTAAAATAATATTATTAAAAGGAAGATTATATAAAATAAAAGTAGAGATCTAACTTAATAATAAAATTAAAGTTAATATAATTAATTAATATTTTATAATTAAAGAAGGGTTAAAATTTATTAAAGACGCGAAGTTATTTTATTTAATATAGATAAATAGTAACTTCGTATATTACTATAGTACTTATTATATTAAGTTATATCTTTATAATAACTAGAGTTAAGTAAAGGAAATAGAAGCTATTTTTTATATAATTAATAAAAAGAACTCATCTTTATTATTAGATATACTAGAGTTAGCTTAAGAGGAAATTATTATTAATTTAAGAATAAAAACCTAATATTTTAAAATTAAGAAGTATACCTTAAAATTAATTAAAGCTTATAAGTTTATTAAATTTTTATTAAAACAACTAAAAATATATATATTAATAGTTATTAATATATCCCTATTATTATTTAATCTTATAATTAAGGCTGTTAGGATATAGTTAGGTTTAGAATTTATTATAATTTTTATAATATTATCTAAAAAACTAGAGGAATATTAGAATATCTTTTTAATAAAAAAAATAAGTTATTTATTATTTTATAAGGGTAATAATTATATTATTAAAATAATAGTTAATTTACTCTATAATTCTCTTTATAATCTTTTAATAAAAGAGCTTAAAGTTTTATAAATCTATCTTAATAATATATTAATAAAAAAATAAATTTAGTATTTTATTAATCCTATGGATATCTCTATTCTATTTATTCTAAAAAAAAATAGAGGGTTATATTTATATATTAATTATTATAAATTAAATAAGATAATAATAAAGAATTATTATTTTTTATTTTTAATTAATAAAATTCTAGATCGTTTAAATAGTATTAAGGTTTTTATTAAATTAAATCTTAAAAATACCTACTATTATATCTAAATTAAGAAAGAAGATAAGTAAAAGACTACGTTTTATACGCGTTATAAATACTTTAAGTATATAATAATACTATTTAGATTAATTAACGCCCTAGCGATATTTTAAGCTTATATTAATAAAGTTTTTATTAGCCTATTAAATAAATTTTACGTTGTTTATTTAAATAATATTCTTATTTTTTTAGAATTAGAAGAAAAGTATTTAAATTATATTAAATAAGTTCTTAATTAACTAAGATAGTTTAAACTTTATATAAATCTAAAGAAATATTAATTTCTTATAAAGAAAGTTAAATTTCTAGAATTTATTATATTTACTAAAGATATAATAATAAATAAAAATAGAATAAATATTATTTAAAAATAACTAAGGCTAAAAATATATTATAAAGTTTAAATATTTCTAGATTTTATTAACTTCTTTTAAAGGTTTATTTAATATTACTTACGTTTAGTAATATCTTTAATAAGGTTATTATAGAAAAGTATATAAAAAAAGAAGAATAGACTTTTAAAATAAAAAAAATATAAAGAATATATATTTTAATAGCTTTATAATATTTTTATAGAGATACTAATTTTAAGGTATTTCAATTCTTATAAAAAGATAAGAATTAAGATAAATATATTAGATTACGCGGTAACTAATATTCTATCCTAATTATAAAAGAATAACTAATAGTATTTAATTATATTCTAATTAAGAAAAATAATTATTATAAAAAGAAATTATAAAATCTATAACTAGAAGCTATTAACTATTATTATAATATTTAAATAATAGTAATATTATTATAAAGGAAGTTTTTATTTTATTAAAGTTTTAATAAACTATAATAATCTTAAAATATTTATAAGTTTAAAGGAATTAAATTAAAGATAGATTTAATAAATTATAAAATTATTAATATTTAATTTTACTATCTTATATAAAGTAAGTAAGATAAATTTAGTTAATATATTATTAAAATATTTTAATTATAAATATAAAAAAATATTAATAAATAGACTACTATTTATATTATAATAAAAATTTATAAATTTAAGAGAGTTATTTAATTTATTTTAAATTATAGTTTAAAAAAAAGTCTCTTAGATTATAAAAAATATAAAAAAAAAATAATTAAATTAATAAAAAAAATAAAAGTTTATATTAAACTTAATTAATATTATTTTATAAAAAAATATAATTTATTTAATAAAATTTAAAAACTTTTATATTATAAAAATAGAGAGCGCGGATAAAATATTAACTTAATATTATTATAATATAATTAAGAAATAACTTAATTTTATTATTAAAATTATTAATTATAAATAATTTATTTTATATTCTATTATTAATATAATAGCTTTAAATAAAATAATATATAATAATTATAATAAATTAATTATTAAATTAATTAAATCTCTATAATTATATAATATAATAGTAAAGAAAGTTAAGAATAAAAAAACTTTTAATAAATATATAATTAAAGCTAATAAATAATATTTTAATAAATATAATTTATTAAGATATAATTAAAAAATTTATATTTCTAATTAAAGTATAATAATATAAGAACTATTAAAATATTATTATAATAATTTATTAATAAACTATTTTAATATTAATAAGATGATAGAATTACTAAATAGGAAATTCTATTAGTTTATTATAAATTAAAATATTAAAAAGTATATAAACTCTTATAATATATATTAAAGAATTAAGATAAAATATTATTATTTCTATAATAAACTATAGGTGTTACTTATACCTAGTAATTTATAGTAAAAGCTTAATATAGATTTTATTATTAATTTCTTTTTAAATAGATTTTAAAACTGCGTTTATAATATAATTTTAATAGTAATAGATAAATATATAAAAATAGTTTAATATATATTAATTATAAAGAAAATTAATATTATTAAATTAATAAACTTATTCTTTACTAAAATAACTCTTAAATATAATAACTTAAAGAGTATTATAATTAATAGAGAAAGTATTTTTATTAGTACTTTCTAATTTAATATATACTATAACTTATAAATAAAATATAAATTAAGTATAGCGTTTTATCCTTAAATAAATAAATAAATAAAAAGGTAGAATTAATTATTAAAATAGTATTTATAAATTTACTATAATAAGTAGTAAAGTAATTAAATAGGATTCTTACTCCTAGTTAAGTTTATATATTATTAAGTTAAATAAGTTATAATAGATTATAATTTTTTTAAGATAATATATAATTATAATCTTAAGATCTTAATAAGTATTAAGAATAATACTTTAAAAGAGAGAATACTTATTATAAAAAAAAAGATTAAGAAATTATATAAATTTTATAAAGAGCTAGTAAAATATTAATAAGATATAATAAAATTATTTATTAAATATTATAATAAGATATATAAGCCGATTAGCTTTAATAAAAATAATTTAATAATATTATTAATAAAAAATTTTAAATAAAAATAATTAAATAGGAAGCTTTTATATAAATATATTAACTTCTTTTAAGTAAAGATATTAATAGGAAGTTAAGTCTATTACTTTATATTATTAACTATTTATAGAATTTATTCTATTTTTTATATATTTTTATTAAAGTTATATAAGTATAGAGATAATAACGACAATATACTAAAATATATATTATTAGAATTTATAGATAATAGTTTAAATTATAAGGTAAAGAAAATCCTAAATAAAATTAAATTAAAGAGTTAATATTTTTATAAAGTCTAGTAGAAGAATTAATTATTAAAATATAATTAATAAATTTACAAAGAAAATATAATAAAATTAAAAAAAATAATAAAAATTTATAATAAATAGTATAAATATAGAAGAAGAGCTTAAAAATAGTAAATAATTTATATATATACTAGATTATTATATATAACTAGTAGGTTAAATTAATAATTATTTAAAAAGTATTTAAAAAATAACTCTTTTACCTAAAGAGCGTATATTAAGAATAGAAAAGAAAAAAATATTATAACTTAATTTTTTTTATATTACTAGTATTATTATTATTCTTAAGAAGTAGTTTAAATACAACTAACTTAATAAACTTATTATTATTATTAGGAATAATACTCTTTTTATTTAATTTAATATAAAAGACTTTAAGAGTTTATATAAGTTTATTTTAAAAAGTATTATCTTTAGTTATAGTCTTTAACTAACGTTTATAAATAATTATAAATATAATCTTTTTTCTAAGCTTAACTATTATAGTAGGAATAGATATTATAATAAATTTAGTTTTATTAATTTTTAACTTAATTAATATTATAGCCTTAGGTTTAGCGGGAGTAGTAGCTTTTAATTTTATAGAAGTAATAATTTTAATTAATATTTTAATCACCGCTTTTATATCTATTCGCGTTAAAATTTTAGTAGTTTTTATAAATATTTTAAAAATATCTTTCTTTATAAAACGCTTGCGTTAAAAGCGTATAGAAAATATAATTAAAATAAAAGAATTATATATAATATCTATTTATTATTTCGCGGGAATATAATAAAAAGTCTATTTTTTTATAAAAATATAATAAGAAATTTAAATACTAAAAATTATAAACTTAAAATACTTCTCTTCTCTAGAGAATTTAGAGAATCTTAAAATAAGAGGATAAAAAAATATTACTAGCGCTCTAGTCTTAAATTAATATTAATATAATATATTTTTAAAACGCGTATAAAGAATATATATATTATATTCCTTAAAATATTAATAATTTAACTTATTAACTCGTTTATATATTAAAATTTTTAAATTATAAATATTTTAAGTTCTTACTTATTAAATATATATATAAACTCTAAATAACTTTTTATTCTTATAATTATTATTATTATAGCGTTAAATATATTATAATAATATTAAAGTTTCTTATTATAGTAATTAATATATATAATATTATTAAATTCCTTTATATAAATACGCTTATATAAATAAATAATTATATAATTAATAAATTCTATATACTTATATAAAACCTAGTATATATTAACTCTATATAATATATATAAGAAGTTATCTTTATAGAATAATATTAATAATATTTTTAAATATAATAAATATACTTTTTTAAATTATAAAGATTATAAAGAGATTTTATAAAGATATCGCCCTAATCTATTTAATTATTAGTTTAATATATAACTATTATAAATATTAACTTATATAAAATTTTAAGTTAATTAAAATTTATATTTTTAAAACTATAAATATAGCGATTATATATATTATAATTTAAGAATAAATAATAATTAATCTTAATAATAGTATTTATTTAAGATAAAGCTAGAAATAAAATAGAAATTAGCGATATTTATAATAAGAAGTTTTATAACACGCGAAATCTACTAGTTATTTATAATATAAATATATTAATACCCGTCGCCGTTATTAAATCGCGTAGAAATTAAATAAGAAAAGTAACTATTATTTAATAATTAATATTTAATAATAAATAAAAAAACTCTTTTAAGCTTTTATTATTATAAATACCTAGAAGTTTTATAATTATAGTTCTAAAATTCTATATATAAATATTAATATTATAGATTTTATTAAAAATTATTAAGTCTTATTATACTATTACTTAACTAATAGTTAAAAGTAAGATAATAATATTAACTAATTTAAATAATAAGTTTATTATTATTATAGACTTAATAATAAGAACTTTCTTAAAATTTTATTTAGTTATTTTAATCTTTATATTTAACTAGTCCAATGGACTATATATAAGCGAATATTTTAATAATAAAATAATAAGAAAATATAAAAAATATATAATTCTCTTATAAAAAATAAATAATAAAGATGTTGTTAATAAAATAAAGTTAGAATTTATTAATATTTTAAAGTAATACTAAGGCCTATTAAACTGTATTATAATATATAGTGAATATATATAATAACTATTTTCTATAACTTTATTTTATTATATTCTATTATTTATTATTACCGTATTATAGTATAGATTCTATAAAATTTAATTATAAATAAAAAAACTCTTTTTCTTATATCTTTATAGAGATTTAAAGATTTTTAATAAATTTTTAAGAATACACTAATAGATCGTTAAACATATAAATTTTAAAAATAAAACTATTAAAAAAAGGAGATAATTATTATATTAATATAATAATACTAGAATATTATATAATCTATATATATTATTTATATAATATATTATCTTACTTTATACAAAACTATCCGATCGTCCAGAATATAAATATTCTTAGTAAATATCTCCTTTCTTTTCTTCTTAAGAATTAGTTATATTATATAATCCGTAATATATACTTAATTTTATATTAATATTAAAATCCTATAATACTCATATATCTTAATATATATATTTTATCTAATATTAAGTATTTTAAATCGTCTCGTAAGTAGAACTTTATATATTTAGATATATTTCTACTATTACTTATCTCTAGAATCCTTATTACTATAGTCTTATTAAATCTATAAAAAACCTCTTCGTAAGAGGAAAATAGAAAGAGTATTAAGTTTAATTAATTCTTAATTTAGTATCTTTAAGACTACGCTTATACGTAAACTTTAAGAATTATTATAATATTTTAAAGCTACGTTTATATATAGACTTTAAGTATATTTAGTATTTTACTATAATTATAATAATAGACCGTAGATTTTATAGTATATTTATACTATATTAGTATTTATATTAGAAGTTAAAGTATATACTTTTTATTTTATATTTAGTTTTACTAGCTAAGCTTATAATCTATCGTAATACTAAATACTTTATAGTAGATAGTAAATAAATAAATAGAAATAAAAAAGATATAGATTACTTAAGAGGATATATAGTTATTATATATATATAAAATATAGTAACTAGTAGCGCTAGCGCGTTCTAAAGGAGCTAGAATTTTAATATTTATATCTTTATTAATTAAACGGCTATAAACCTTCGCTTAAAAAGAAATATATAAAAATAAAAGATTTATAACTAAGATATTAAATTAATTTATATTAAATTAATTTTTAAGTAATTAATAAATATATTACTTAATAAACTTCTTTATATTAATAAAACTTTTATAATATAATTTTAATAAATTCTTAATAATTATCTAGATTTAATATATTTACTATATAAAATAAAGAATATAAAAGAATTCTTATTAAATTTATTATTTTTTAATTATTTTATTATTATTATACTCTTCTATATAAATACGGCTGAATTATATAGATTAAAGATTTATAATAAAATTATATTAAGAAGTATATAATAAATATAATAGGAACTAGCTATAAATAATAAATATAAATTATTAATAGATAATAAGATTTAAATTTTAATAATATTATTTTAAAAAAGAATAGTTCTTAAAGATAAATAGATTTATATATTAAAATAAAGATTAAATAAAAAGATTATTTATTATAAAATATATTAAATTATTTAAAGATTTAAATAATATAAAGGCTTAAATTATAATAAAACTTTTATTTTAATAATTAAATTTATAAGTTATAAAACTATTCTAATTATTATAATAATAATAAACTAGGATTTTAAATAAATAAATATTAAAACAGTCTTTCTTTATAAAGAAATAAAAAAAGAAATCTATATAAAATTACTATAAGGCTATAATAAAAATAAGAAAAATAAAGTTTATTATTTAAATAAAGTTTTATATAAGCTAAAGTAATTACTTTAAATATAATATAATATTTTTATTAACTTTATTAAAATCTTAAGTTTTAAATCTTTAAATATTAACTTAAATATATTTATTAATATTTTATTAAATATAATAATAGTTCTATATATAAATAATTTACTAATTATAAATCCTAATAAATAAAATATTTAAAGGATTAAAGATATTCTTAATTTATATTTTTATATAATTAATTTTAGGTTATATTATTATTAGTTAAATATATTAATATCGAAATCTAGATATAAGGCGGAGCTTAGCAAGCGGAGCGAGCTAAGCGAGATCTTAGTATTCGGATAAGATCTCGCTTACCGAGCAGACTTCTTTTCTTAATTAATTAACTTATTATTTTACTTTTAATAAGTTATAAGCCTAACTTATATTATAAACTATTACTATATTATTAATCTATTTATATTTAATTCTTTAACGCTCTTAATAGCCTATTAATAAGTTATTTAGAAATATTATTAGTTATTTATTTATAATTATAATATATAAAAAATTTAATAGCTAAAAGTTATTAAGGTTTTTATCTTAGCTTCTCCTACTATTAAATTAAAATTAAATAAGTATCTTAGTTAAGTTATAAGTAGGGTTTATTAATCCTTTATATAAATATTTATTAATTAGAGTTATTATTTCTTATTAAAGTAATTAACCTCTAAGATAAATAAGATTATACTAAATTATTATATTAAATTATTAAATATTTAAATAATTAAATAATTAAATTATTAAATAATTAAATTATTAAATAATTAAATTATTAAATAATTAAATTATTTCCTAGTTATTAATTAGTAGTGAGAAATATTAATATAACTAATAATAATAATATAACTAGTAATAATAAAGAGTTTAATAAAAAGTTTTTTAAAGAAAATATATATTTTAAGAATTTTACTAAATAATAATAATATATATAATATTTTATTACTCTACTCTAAATTTATTATTTAAAATAATTTTAATTAAAATACTATATTAATAAAACTAATATTAATTACCTAGTAAATAGTTTATTATTAATATAATTTAAATTTAAATTATCTTCTTATCTTATCTCTAAATAAATATAAGCTTAATAAAGATTTTAAGTAAAAACCTTCACCTGTATATATTAAATAATTAATAGAATTATTAAAAAATATATAATAAATTCTATTTACTAAAAGAATATTAATTTTAAAAATAATTTTAAAGATTTTTTACTAAAAAACGATCTATTAAAAAATTATTAATATTAATTATTATTATTATTACTCTCACCCGCTATTAGTAATTTATTATAAATATTTTTAATACTAAATATTTCTAGTTTAGCTGAAATTTATAAACTATAAATATACTTTATTAATTTTATTTTATTATTATCTTTTATATCTTTAAGATCTTTATTTATTAAATTTAAATATTATTTATTTAATTTAAATACTATCTTATTATATTTAACAAATTCTTATTAATATTTAAAGATATTAAGAAGCTTTAAAATCTTAATAAATACCTTAAATAGTTTAAAGATATTAAGAATAACTTAATAATATATAGTCTTTAAAAATATATTAATAAAAAAAATCCCTTATTTATAAAATTAATTATTAATAGTATAGATTTATTTAACTAATATAAAAAAAATAAATTTATTATTAATTATATTTATAAATATATTTCTATATCTCTTTTAAATTAATATAAAGATATTACTATTATTAAAGACTTATAAAAAAAACTTATTAATAATTAAACTCCTAAAGGGGTTAACTTTATTTATAATATTTTAATTAAATTTAAATCCCTTAGCCTTATTTAATATAATAATTTAGATAATTATTATAAATAATTTATAAAGCTTTATAATAAAATTATATAATTTAATTTTAAATTTAAAATAAATAATTTATTATTAATTATTTTTTTCTATAATAGTTTAAACTTTATATATAAATTTTATATTACTTAATTTAATAAACTTTATTAGAAAGTATTAAAGAATAATAAGAAGATTAAATATATTATTAATTATATTATATAATACTTAAAAGTTTTTAAAATAATATTAGGCTATAACTTTATAATAGCCTTTAATATATAGTTAATAATAAATTATTAATTATTTATTTAATTTATTAACTTTAGCTCTCTTTAATATATTTAAGTATAATATAATTATAAGTTAAGATATATTATTAAGGTCCTTAAGTTAATAAGATATTATAATAAAATAAATTATTATTAACTAGTTAACTATAATTATATTAATTATATTAATAATTATAAACCTTGTAATAATAAGTGATATAGTAATAATAATAATAAGAACTTTAATTCTAATAAAAAGTTTAAAAAGAATAAAAATAATAAAGATAATAAATTTAAAAATAAAATCTATATTATTAATAATAATAACTTTAATAATATAACTATTAATATTACTATTATTAAGCTTAATATTTTAATTTATTTTATAATTTATTATTTAACTTTAGGCTTTAAATACTTAATATTAAAACTAATTACTATATTATTAATAATATATTAATATTTATATTTATATAAAATCTATTTATTTTAATCTTAATTATTAATATAACTAATAATAGTAATATAATAATAATAAGTATTATTAAACTATTATATAAAATAATTAATAATTTTATAAATTTTATTATTAATAATATTATTTATCTATTAATAGTTAATATTAATTTTATATTTATCTTAAAACTTTAATAAGCTAACTATCCTCTTAAGTTTATAAATAAAAGGATTTCTATTAATTAGAATAAAATATTTATAAAGCTATATATTAATAATCTTTATTATATTAATATTATTAAGATAATAGTATTTTATATTTAAATAATTATTATAATAATTATAATAATTTATAATAAAAAAGTTATTAACTACTAATATCAGCTAATAGACTATTTAAATAAGTAAAATATACTAAAGCTTCTCTAAATTATTAATAATATTAATTTAAATTATTTATTAAATAATAATAATTATTACTATATTATTTATACTAAAATATAAATAAAAAACCTATTTTATTAGAGCTATATTAAATCTAGTTAATATAAAAATAAATTAATCTATATTAATATTTTTAGCTTAATTAATAATATTTTTTTATATATTTAATATTTATATCTATTAATAGAAGATACTACTAAGGTATATATAAACTATTTAATATTAAATAAATTAATTTTATTAATTCTATCTAGCTTTAATATATATTATAAAGTAATTAAGTAATTTAATTAATTTATCTATTATTTATATACTAATAAAGATAGTAACTATAAGTTTAATAAATTTAATAATTATTATTATAAATATAATATTATCTAGAAACTATCTATCCTTATAAATCTATAAATAAATAGAGTAGTTAAATATTAAAGATAAATTATTATAATTATAATTTATTTCCTTTTATAAGAAAGCGACCTATCTTATAAATTTATTTTAAAAATAATTAGTATAACTATCTAGCTTAAAAATTATATAATTAAAGTTAAAAATAATAAAATATTATATAAGCTTATAAATAAAGGATGTTTTAATTTAAATCTTTTAAAATAACTTAATTATTATAGTATATACTAAAAGTGTAATCCTTTAAATTAAAATTAACCTAAATTTTAATCCTACTTTAAAAAAGGTTATTTAATTAATTTTAATAATAATTACTTCTATTAAATATTAATACTATTTAGTTATATTTTATATTTTAATTATATTAATTAATTACTTAAATAATTTTTTAAGTAATTTACTTTATTTACTCTATTATCTATAAAATAATTAGTACCTTATATAAAGAGAAAATTAAGATTTAATATTTTAAAATAAATCTAAGTTATTAATATATTATAATTAATAAATATTAATTATTTATTTAACTTTATTCTTTATTTAAAATTAAAATTAATATTATTTAATAAGTCTTTGTTGGATTTAAGTCGATAGCCTCTATCCGGCGACTGTTCTTAACCTGTTTGCGACGTACATTATATAATCGCCATGCATAATCGTTATACATAACCGCTATATATAACCGCTATATATAACTAATATATATATACGTAATTTCCTTGGACCCTTATATAATTATTTTTAATAATATAATTTCCTATTTTTCCTATTAGATTATAAAGTAATATTAGTGGCGTAATATTAATAGTATAATATTAGTAACTTAATATTAATAGTATAATCTAGATTTTATATTAAATTAATCTAGATCCTATAGATATTAACTTGATAATTTAAATAAAGTAATACTAATCTTAATTACCCTAATCTAATATATTACTAATATATTAATTTTAGTACTTAATAAATTATATTCCTAATTAAGTAATTATATTTTAATAACTAATATTCCTATCTCGGTAACCTTAGCAGATAGATTTAAGAATTTTAAGAAAAAAGGCTTAACTACTTCTATATAATTAGCGGTTTTCTTTATCTTCTAAATAGTCTAAGTAATACAGGCATAGCTTATTAATATATTTCTATACCTTTATTTACTTCGCTTTACTAATTAGATCTTACTTAGTTATTATCCTTCCAACAGTCTTAGTTAAATAATTCTAATTTAAAAAATTTCTTAGAATCCTTTAATATAATAAGGATAAATACCCTAGATAAATTAAGTAATATTTTAAAAAATAATTAGCTAGATCTTTAAAATATTTTAAATTAATATTTTTATTTATATAAGCTAATTAAGTTATTAGATTTTATTATACTAGCTATTATCTAAATTATTAAGAATAAAAATAATAATAATAAAAAATTAACTTAGACTATAATTAATTTATTAATAAAAAATTTAATTAACTATAATAAACTTTAAATATATAAAAAAGCTATAGTTAATTACTATTATAAAATAAATTAATAATTAAGTATATAAGATAAGATTAATTTATTAATAAAAAATAATATTTAAATACTTATTATACTTTTAAATAAAGCTAATATCCTTAATAGGAAATAGATTTATAAATATAAAAAAAGCTAATAATATTGCAATGGTATAGCATGGAATTGTCTTAGTAGTATTGTATTGATTAATCTAGCTACCTTCTGCCAGAAAGAATCTATGTAGGGGCGCTGCCAAGCATAGCGGCAGCGCCCTGTTCCTTCCGAGCGAAGGAAGCATGCCAAGGGAAGCATGCCAAGCAAACAGCTATCTATCATATCGTTACAATCTGCCCCCTAACAGAAGAAACAAAACGGCGCCCTCGCCGTAACATGCTATCTAACATGCCATCTAAGAGGCAACCTTCCTTGGTCGCCCACGACCCCTCTTAGTAGCTTCCTTCGGAGCTACCGTACCACCAGGCGGCGGAGCCACCGCACCGTCATTACCTTCCACCGCTGCCAGCTGTCGCTGGCCCCTCAAGCCTTCCTCATATTCCTTGACAAGGGCCGTGGCATGAGACAACTCCTCGACGGTACGCCAGTCGTCATGTTGCGGACCATATCCTTCCCATCTGACGAGATACTGAGTCACCATCTTGCGTCCTCGCTTAATCATTCGCTTGTTAAGAAGCCGTTCGATGTAGTAGGACTTCCAGTTGTCAGTGTCGCCTTCGACGAAAACTGAAGGAGGGTGTGTAGGCCGTTTTCGTTCGAAGGGATCCGCCGCGGCGGTAGGCACTGGCTCTAGCTGAGCTACGGTGAAGACATTGTGTATCCTTAGGTGTTCGGGGATTGCCAGACGGTAAGCCAGGCGTCCTACTCTGTCGAGTACCTTGTACGGGCCGGCGTATTGCTGGCCATATTTTTTCCCTGTGACCGCAGTGGCGGGAATGTCATACCCCTTGTGGAGACGTAGCAACACCTCATCCCCAGGTTTAAAGAACATGGGTTGGTGTTTGCGATCGTAGTAGTATTTCTGGCTCATCGTGGCAAAGGCAATCGCATCGGCGGCTTCCTTGCGAGCGACTACCTTCGTGTCGAAGCCAGCACCCTTGTGACTGACCTTGACGAGGTCCAAGGCTTGGTTGGGCTCGAATCCGTATGCGATGTCATACGGCGTACGTCCGGTAGTAGTTGAAGACGATCCATTAAGTCCAGCTTGTAGTCTTGGCAACACTTCGGGCCAGGCGGCAGGATCGTCCAAGGTATGGATATGGTGACGAAGGGCAATCTCCACGGTCTGGTTAGTCCGCTCACTCATCCCATCTGTCTGCGGATGGTAGGCTGTCGAATAGAGTAGCTTAACGCCTAGCTGCTCAAACAACTCTCGCCAAAATTCCGAAAGGAACTTCCGGTCCCTGTCGGAAATGATAGCCTTTGGAATCCCCCAGTTGATTAGAAGCAGGCGTTGTAGCAGAAGGTACGCCCAATCCTTCGCACCGAACGTCGTCTTGCCGGAAATGAGGGTGATTAGCTTGCTAAACTTACAGGTGACGGACATGATGCAGTCCTCCCCTGTCTTGCTAAGAGGCAGACCTAGCACAAAGTCCATCGCTAGTGTGTGGAACGGCACCGGCGGAGAGTCAATGATCTCCATGCTACCGTAAGGAAGATGTCGGCGAGTCTGAAAGACTTGGCACTGCGGGCAGTGTTGCAGGTAATCTCGGAGGTGCTTCGAGAGGCTACGGATATACCAGGAAGACGAAATGCGTTCGAAACATCTAGCGAAACCAGGGTGTCCGTCACCATGTCCTACTGCAAGGACGTCAGCTAGTACTGACGGCGGGACGCAGAGACGACGGTGTCCTGTGACTCTGTCGACATGGAAGATAAGGAAATCCGGTGACGAGGCTGTAGGTACTTCTTTCTCGAAGCGTAACTTGGCGGCGTTCTCGCCGAGCTCTTGATTCAAGTTAATTTGCTCCTTGATACGCTGCCAGCCAGGGTCCTTCTCATACCCCTCAAGGATCTTCTTCCGGAAGTCTTCGTTCATCTCGACTAGTGTAGCAGCGTACTGGTAGACCGGCACGACGTCGGATGAGGTACAGTGCAAGGCGTCGAGCTCTGATCTAGACGCCGCATAGTTCGACTTGTTGGAACTAGCCAGACGGGAGAGGGCATCAGGAACTATGTTCTCCTTCCCCGGCTTGTGTTTGACATCTAGATTGAAACGTTGAAAGAATTCCGAGGCTCGGACGAGGCGTAAGTTCATCTTCCATGCCGCCGAAGTATTGAGTGTCTTCTGCGTAGCGATTTCCACAGTGGCCGAATGGTCGGTAAGGACATGAGTGGTAGTAGATTCCGCCATGTGGCGGACCTTTTTCAAGACCCAAACTAAGCCAGCGACTTCCAATTCGGTTGGCCAGTAGGACTTCTCGGCATCCGTGAGAAGCCTACTGAGGAAAAGTATCGGCCTGACCTTACCGCCAATAAGATGGTAGACGCAGGCGCCGAAACCGAACTCCTTGGAGGCGTCCATGTCAATGTAGAGGTGGCTTTTGCTGTCAAAGTGCACCAGGGTTGTAGGTCTCGACAGCAGGTCTTGGAGGGTATCGAAAGCCTTCTGTTCCGTAGGTGTAGGCGGACCGAGCTGTGTACGGCGGGCGTAAGCTCGACGAGGGTTCCCCTTCCCTAGTGGGGATCTCTTCAACAGTGCTGTCTTCCTCTCTTGCAATGGCTGGGAGACTTGGGCGTAGCGCGGGATATAGTTACGAAGGTAACCGGTCAGTCCGAGGTACGTCTCGAGGGCACTAAGCGTCAGTGGGAATCTCAATTTTGAGATGGCAGCTAGCTTCTCCTCCGCAGTAGACAAGCCTAGTGAATCCACTCGCTGGCCAAGAAGCTTAACAGAAGGGTACCCCACATAAGATTTCGTCGGCTTGATAGAAATTCCCTTTGCCAGAAACAAGCCGAAAACCTTGTGCAGGTGTTCCACATGATCGTCCAGTGTCTTGGAGGCAATAACAACATCATCCACATAGGCCCTTGCGAAGTCACGGTACGGCCTTAGTACCCTATCGATCTCGCGTTGGACGTAAGCTATTGAGCCCTTGTAGCCCATTACGGGCACGCGGAAGGTCTCCTGTCCACGATGCGTGATCACGGTTAGGCGGTGCCGGTGTTCCGGCCATACCCTCCATTGGTAAAAGAAAGAGGCACAGTCAATAACCGTGATGTACTGACAGCCCGAAACAGTGGCAATGATATCACTTTGCAAGGGTAAGGGATAGGCATCTGGCTGAGTGATTTCGTTGAGCTTTCTTATGTCTACTACTGCACGACCCTTACGCTCTCCATTAGGAAGCGTCCTCCAAACCACGAAGACGGGGTAGCTGAAGGGGGTGGACTCGTTGGTCCATTCTAGCCTGCCCTGCTCGTGCAGTTCGTCAAATGTTTTGTCGACGACGGCACGATCCTTTTCTCCCAAAGGGTACGTCTTCGCGGAACCATCTACCTTAGACTCCCAGTCAGACTTCAAGGGTATTCGCATCCAGCGGTCTTCAGGTACATCCACGAATCCAGAATCTTCCCAAAGCGCCGGGTATGAGGTAACGACATCTGCTAGCTTAACAGCAGCAGGGTCATGAGGGGAGCCGTGTATGGTGACGCCATTTGGTAGCTGAGTTTCGGTAGACTTCGGCTCGACAGAAGTAGATTTGGCCTCGGCCGAAGTACCAAGGCTTGCTGATGCCAGGTACGCAGTGGCGGCCTTCAGCACTTGCCGAGTCCATCCTAGTTGGCGAGTCTTCTTAGGAGGTCTAGCTGCTAGCTCTGCCATTTCTGCGGTGGCGAGGTAGCAGTTGTCATAAGGAAGCTCCGTGATGTGACCTAGACGGGTCTTCCTAGTGACGGAAACGGGCAAGGATGAGTCGTTCCGTGCTAGGATAGAATCAACCGAAGAATCCACGATATGAGCGTACAGTGTGAGCTCAGATTCGTCAGGCTCGAAGAGAAGATCGCGTTCCGGTAGCTGGGCATGATAATGCACTGGAATGGCTACCTGTTCGCCGGGCCTGACGAGGACATCGCTCTTCGCTTTGACCGCCCTTCGCACTCTCGCACCCTGTGGCTTGATCTCAACGGGAATGCGCATGTTGCAACTAGTAACGTAGGCGTGCCTTTTCGTCGTAATGATGTCAATTCCTTCAGGACCCATAGTGTCCATTCCTATCAGCATGTTCGCCCTGAGATCGTCGACGAGATGTATGTCGACAGTGATCTCCGCTAGTACTGGCTCGCCGATGTCTGACTTTCCGGGTAGCAGAAGAGGCACGCGAATGTATTCCGCAATGGAATGCCTTGCCTCGCCGATCCCTTTGACAGTCGAGGGCGTTTCCATGGACTTGATTTCGGCCATGGGTATGTGAGTTTGTAGAAATTTTCTGTCACCTAAAGTGACAGGACAACCAGTGTCTAGACAGACTTCCTGCGGTACGCCATCGCGAGAACATTGTATCTTAGCGGTGACATGATGCCAGTTCCGAAAGCCAGCCCCAGCAACGCGTTCAGTGTGATCGACTTGAGACTGAACAATGCGAGGAGCAGGCGTCGCTTCCTCGGAAGCGGCGTGGTAGCTTCCTTCAGAAGGATGCTCCGAAGTGGCATGATAGCTTCCATTAGGAGGAAGCTCAGAGGTGACGAGGTGGCTTCCATTAGGAGGAAGCGGAACAGGAGTGGCATCGCGGTGTTCATGTCTCAGATGTTGGTGTAGTTTATTCTTTGAAGAGAATTCCTGCTTGCATTTTCGACATGTCTTGTCTACCGGTCCCACGAAGAAGCTATGAGTCTCTTCCTCCGGCTCGAACTGTTCCTCGGCGGGATCGTCGTCATAGTTTTCGAAGTCTTGTGGCTCCTCGTAGTCTTCAGGGGAGCCGTAGCTGTCTTGCTCCTGCTCTTCATTCCCATGGTAGACCCTAGCGGAGCGAGGCTGGAATCCAGTACGGCCCCTGTTACCAAAGCCGCTTTGGTACGGTCTGCCGCTTCCTTGGTAAGGCTTTTGGCCTTGAGGGGGAGCGGTCTGCGGTCTCGACGAATTTGACCCGTTTGCTGAACCTCCAGTAATCTGTAGAGGCTGGCGGGGCGCAGGAAGATTTCCTCTTGGAGAGGATTGGTTTTGGGGCTGGTACTGTGGTCTATTAGCCTGATAGTTCGAATTGCCATAGTTGCCGCCGCCACCGTAGTTGTTGGAGTAGCCCTGATAGGGCTGCTGCCGGTCGCTACGTTGGAATGGAACCGAGGGGTACGGAGGCTTGGAAAATCCTCCTTGACGAATAGTATACTGACCAGATTGCCCGCCTTTGTTGACGGCCTTGTTGACGACTCTTCGTGTAGACTTATCTTCCTCGACGGCGAGCTCATGCCAGATATGCCTCTTAGCATCTAGCTGTTCTAGGAACGTGTGTACCGAAGTAGAGGCGGTAGGTTGAGGGATGACGTTTCGAAAGTTGGGTGCTAGATTATTCCATGCCACAATGAGTTGATGAGCACTTCCCAGATCTGCCGCACGGGCGTGGCGAAAGATCGACTGAGCGTAGTCCCGCGGGTCCGCGTTGGCGAGAGCGTCGTTCATGGTGAATTTTTCGGAGTACATGGCCTTTACGGCCTCGCCGGTGTCTTCCTTGAAACGCCGTGTTAAGAGCTTGATCCATTGCTCTAGATTCGCCGTCTCGAGGATGCCTCGCTCAAATTCTGAGAGCTCGGCAGTGTGCCATGTGATAGCACTGCCTTTCAGACAGCTAAGAATGACCTTCAACACTTGTTCTTCGCTGAAGCGTCTTTTCATCTCTTTAAGACGGTCAGCGAAGACGAAGACGTCTTTGAAGGTGACATGTTTCTCGCCCACTACAGGGCCTTCGCCTTCGGCGCCAGGGTTAAAGAAGCCAATGTCATCGGCTCGTAGGCTCTGAGGGCGGCCAAATTGAGCGTCAGGCTGTGCGGGGTTCGGATTAGGGGTACCTCCGCCACCTCCGCCGCTTGGAGTCCGAATATTGGAAACGAGGCGAGTGAGTAGTGTTTCCATTGACTTGAATTGCCGTTCGCTGAAGCCGCTACCATCGTAACCGTCGTTTGGGTCCGGCTGGGGAGTCTGTTGGCTGTTCTGTGAGCCGGCACTGCTGTTTCCTCTTCCTTCTTGAGACATGCCTGCCGGGGGATGGTCACGAATAATGTCCTCGGTGGTAGAGGAATCTGGACGAGAACTAGCTGGGGGTGTGATAGCAAGGTGACGTATATGCTTTTCGAAGTCCTTTACGTTGGCACGAAGGAGAGGTTTGTCGATAGCCCACTGAGCTACCCAGGCCACTAACGGAGTAGAGAGCTCGTCTACTGAAGACTCACGAGATGCTGAACCTGCTCGAGTGGTTCTGCCCGCCGGAGCTTGGAGGGGTACGTTCGATGGTGTCGGGCAGGTAGATGTAATGTGAGTGATTACGCCACGAAGACTTTCAGGGATTGCACTGGTGTGAGGATGACCGCTTTTTAGAAAGGCGTCTAGCTGGAATGCTTCAATCACGGTACTGCGAGGAAGGTCTTGAGCTAGCGACGACGAAGAAGAAACTGAGGACGCCAGCTTGGCTGTTCTTTCTGCCAGAAGGAATGACAAGACTCATACAATGCGAGGGTGGTAAGGTGAGGTGGCGTGTGAGAGAAGAGATTTTCTCACGAAAGTGGGAATCTGTTGGAAAAGGTGGGAGGTGCCTGCCATCCACGGTACGATTGAGAAATGCCAAGCGTTCTTTCCCGTTCCAGCAACTTGTACAGTGAGGTGAGAAACTGAGGCCTCAAAGGCCTGCCTAGCAGACGTAGTGTAGAGCGATTGTAGATGTAGTTCTTCTCTTCCTAGCAGACGTAGTCTCGTAGCCCTGCTACCCTTGTCTGATATTGGGGCTCTGCGGATGTCGGGCCGTAGGTCGTCGTGCTGCGATGATGAGGTGATTTGCGGGGGAAACGGTGCGGTGCAACCGAAGCAGGACTGCGAGATCTTCGACGTACGGTAGCAGGACGCTGCTAGTAAGGTAGAATCATCGATTGCGGAAGAAGGGAAGCGGAATTGAATGGTTGGAGGACTGGTGGTACTGCTGAGCAGCTGGTGCTGGAAGCTGGTGCTGAGAAGCTGGTGCTAGGGATCTTGCTACTGCTATGCAATCGATGGTGCTTAGCTAGTGGCTTGAAACCATTGCCGTTGCTACCATTTTGCAATGGTATAGCATGGAATTGTCTTAGTAGTATTGTATTGATTAATCTAGCTACCTTCTGCCAGAAAGAATCTATGTAGGGGCGCTGCCAAGCATAGCGGCAGCGCCCTGTTCCTTCCGAGCGAAGGAAGCATGCCAAGGGAAGCATGCCAAGCAAACAGCTATCTATCATATCGTTACAAATATAATAATCTAATATAAGGCTAAATAAATTATATATAACTTTTAATAATAAGAAGAAATTAATTTCTATAAGATATTTATTATAATAATTAAATTAATAAGCTATAAAGCTTTTTTTACCATTATAATAGCTTATAACTTAGAAATTAAATAAATAAATATTAAAATAATATTTCTTTATAATAATATAAATATTAATATTTATATCTATTAATCTATTAAATTTAATAATAAATTTAAATAGATATATAAGTTTAATAAAGTCTTATATAGTCTAAAGTAATCCTTATATATCTAGTATTATTATTTACTTAATTATCTTATTATTTTAAATTATTAACTTCTTATTAAAAATTATAATATTTTTTTATATTTTAATTTATATATAATTATTACTATTTATATAAATAACCTATTAATTATTAAGCTAAATTCTAATAATATTACTTAGCTTAAAATATAGTTATTTAATAAATTTTAAATATTTAATCTAAAATCCTATTAGTATTATTTAAGTATAATTATTATTTAAAATTAATTAAATTATATTTTATATCTAAGCTAGAAAAGCTATATCTATAATATCCTTATTAATTATAATATATTAGAATATAAAGTTAAAGATTAAAATAAAAATTTATTTATATATATTTTAATAGAAATTATTTATCTATAATTATTTATTAAGAACTTTATTATCTTTAAGTAATTATATAAGTAATATTAATCTATTATTAAATTACTAATATATATTATAATAAATATTAGACTTAATATTATATATATTATCTTAATTATTAACCGCTATATATTTAATCTAGATAATAACTATTAAATTATAATAAAATAAATCTTTTATTATTTATAGAGTACTTTATAATTTAAACTTATTTATAAGAAACTATTATAACTATTTACTAAATACTTAGATTTTAATTATACTAGTAATCTAGCTACTTAATACTTAATATTAAGTTATATCTTTAATTTAAAGAGTATAATTATTAGCTAATTATTTAAGTATTAACCTATTATTATTTTATCAATATATAAGGTTAAATATATAAAGTAAGTTAATATTATTAAGAAAGCTATCTAGCTTAAATAGTTATTTAAAAAACTTATTTAAATTACTTTTAATCCTATCATTACCCCCTATATAAATTCTAAAGATATCTTATAAAACTATATATTTATAATAATTTAAATAACTAGAATTAATATTATATATATTATTACGCTTATTACTATTATCTTTTATAATAATTAAAGAGTTATTATATTAATTAAAAATCCTATTAATTATAATAAGATCAAGTATATATATATTAAATAAATATTTTTTTAGGAGTATATTAATAATTAATAAGTTAAGCTTTAATACTATTCTATAAAGGATATAATAGTAGATAAACTTATTAAATCTCTTTTATATAATATTTTTAAGTAGTTTTATTAGTATTTAAGTCTATAATAGTATAGCTATACTAAGAAAGCTTGCTTAATATTTTAATTCAAACCTTTTAATTTAATTTTATATTTTAATAGAAGCTTATTTATACTATCTACCTAGCGTTAAGCTATATATTAATATTAATTCTATAAGAGCTTAATTTAATAGAAGCTTATTAACATCGATATCTAATACCTATAATATATAATAAATTAGTTAGTTAGTAGCCTTATAGCTCTGTAGCTTGAGTAGGAGTATTAAAATTCGAATATAAGATAGAGCTTAGCGAGCGGAGCGAGCTAAGCTCCGTCTTGATATCTAGATAAGATCTTACTTACTAAGTAGACTTCTTTCCTTAATTAATTAACTTACTATCCTACTTTTAATAATTAATTATTTAAAATTATTAATAATAAATCCTTTACTTAAATTAAAGAGTATATATTAAAAAAGTTATCTAAAATTTTAAATAATAAGAATATAAATTTATTATTACTTTAATAGAAATTAACTTTTATTTAAAAAAGGCTTTAAATAATTATTAAGCTAATACTCTTAATAAGTAGTTATATTAATAAGCTGTTAGATTTTTTATATATATTATATTAAATATATAACTTAATATTATATTCTTTATTTTAATAATTAATTACTATATATTAAATCCTATTTAAGTTTATTAGAATATAGTTAAATAAATTATTAAATATTTATAAACTATACTAGATTACTAATTAATATTTTAAAATAATTTTAAATTATTAATAAGCTATACTAATTTTAATTAAATAAAAAATTATAATATATATTAATTAATCTCTAATTTTATTTTTTATATTAGTAGTAGACTTATTAATTAGTAATTTAAATAATAATTAATTATTACTTTATCTATATATAAAGCTAAATATATTAGATAGATATAAATAATTAAAAAAATTATCTAACTTTAAAATCTTCTATAAGAGCTTAAACTTATTAATAAAGAATTAATAATAAAGATTATTATTATTTTTAATAATAATAAAAATACCTTAGAGGAAGTAGGCTGTTTGAGAACTATCTATTAATACTATGTTAATAGGATGTTCAAAAAAACGGTACATCAACAGCAAAAGAAGAAATACACGCGTTTAATAGATAGCTAAGCCCCTGTTAACACGCTGCTTAATAGCTAGTTAATGTTCAATAGTTAACAGCTGTTGATCTTAACAGCGTGTTGAATCTAAACAGCGTGTTAATAGGGGCTTAACTATCTGCTAAGCGTGTATATTTCTTCTTTTACTATCGATATACCGCTCAACCGAACATTCTGTCAATAGATAATCCTAGAATCGTCTACTTCCCATAAGGTACTATTATTTTTATAAAAAACTTAGAGTTCTATATTTATTATAAGTATATTAATATACGTCATTACTTTATATATAAAAAAGTTATTAAAAATATAATAGATTTATAATATACCTTAATTAAGTATTAAATAATAAATAAATTAATTAAACTCTTATTAAAGAATAAATTTATTAATTTTTAAAATATTTTAAGTTTTAAATATATAGTCCTAGCTATAGATAAGATATAATTTATAAAAATAAAATCTTTATAAAAATAATTTTAGAATAAATTTAATATTTAAAATAATTTATAAAGTCTCTAAAACCTCCTATAGAGTTATAATATTAAGTTTTTTAATATATTTATCTTATATATTACTTAACTATTTATTAAATAGAAAATAGTATATATAAGTTATATATTAAATTTTTATTTAGAAATAATATTTAGAATATTAATTTTAATAATATAATATAGAGAAATACTTATTAATATTTTAAGAGGTATATAAGATAGAATTTAGCTATTTAAATAGCTATAAGATATTTTATTATAGTTTTTTAATAACTTATAATAGTTTTACGAATATATAACTATAGAATTTAGTTTTTAAGCGATTATTTATTAATATATTAACTTTATATAAGTAAAAGATAATTATTAAAGCTTTATATAAGTAGAAGAAGAAGATATTTTATATATAGTATAGCTAAAGCTTATAGGAGCTTATAAATTAAGTAGAAATATTAAAATTTAATATTAAGACTAAGTTAAGTTAATAGAGCTAACTTAGTGAGGTCTTAATAATCCGGATATTAATTTATAGCTTTATAGCTCTATTTCTTCTTCTTTAATTAATAGAATTAATATATTTAGATCTCTACTTTTAATAAAATAATACTAGAATTCTTTTAAAATTAGGTATTAAGTTATAAATAATTATTAATATAAAAGAGCTATTCTATCTATTTTTTTAATATAATTAAACTATTATTCTTAGTAAGTAATTTATAGAGATATATTAAAATTAATATATTACTTATCTTTATATATTCTATAAATTTATATAGTATATTAATACTACGTATTATATTATCGCTATATATTACTAGTAGTCTCTTATTAACTATTTAATCTTATTTTCCTTATTATCTATATTAGAATATTAATAGCGTAATCTAGATTAATAAATTTATTAATTTAAGTTTATTAATTTAATAGATTATTAACTTAGTATTTTAATTAAATAATTCTTTATTTTAGTATTCCTAATATAATATTTTAATTTTAGTATTTAATAAATTATATTCTTAATTAGAAATTTTATCTCGGCTTATAAATCTTATCTTAATAAATAGATTTAAAGAAAAGAGCTTGGCTAACTCTATATAATTAATAATTTTTTCTAGCGTTTAGATAGCTAAGTAAGATATTTAATTAATTCTTTATTTTCTTTATTTTATTAATTAGATCCTACTTAGTTATCTTAGTTAATAATACTTTATTTCTAATAATTTTATATAGCGTTTTATTTATTAATCTATATAATATACTTATTATAATATATAGTAATTTTTTATATAATATTTTATTTATTATATTATTTATTAATTATTGAAATTTAATATTAAGACTAAACTAAGTTAGCGGAGCTAACTTAGCAAGGTTTTAGTAATTTAGATATTAATTTATAATTCTTATAACTTTACTTCTTCTTCTTTAACTAATAGAATTAATATATTTAAATCTCTACTATTAATAAATTATAAGCTTGGATTTATAAATATTATTAATTATAATCTAAATATTTATTTACTTTCTTTTATATTTAAATATTATATTTAAATATTATATTTAAATATTATATTTAAATATTACTTAAGATTATAAAGTTATTTTAAAACTATTAATTTTTTAAATCCTAAATATACTTATTAACTAAATAATTAATTCTACTTAAAATTACTATTTATTATATTTAAAAAATATAATATTAATAATTTAGTTAAGCTAAAAAATATTAATAATATTATTATTTATTTATTATTAATAGCTGCTCTAGCGCAATCTTAATATAAATAAATTTTTTAATTATATTACTAAAAAATTCTTTATTATATAATATTGCTTTCTAGTTTAAATATTAATATATAAATATATAAAAAAATTCTATTTTATAAAATATTTAAAATCAGTTATCTTATTACTTAAATTAATTAATAACTTTTATTAAAATTAAGATTATTATTATTAGATATTTATATAACTTCTAGTTTAAATAAGTATAAAAAACTTTATAAAATCTTTATAAACCTTATTAAATACTATTTATATTTATTAAATTTATAGTTAACTATTATTTAATTAAATAATTAAAAAAAAATTATTATTAACTACTATTTTTTCTATTTATTAATTAATAATATTATTTTATTAAGTAAGATTAAAACTATTAAAACTAATTATTTTTAAATATATTTAATTTTTTTTAATAATTAATTACTACTTTTTTATTTCTTATTAACTAAATAAAGATAATATAAGTAATAAATATAAAAATATTATTAAATTTTTTAATAAAAGTTTATTTAAATAATTATTTATTTCTTTATAAAATTTATAATTATTATTTAGAATTAATACTTTTCCTTATTAATATAATAATTTACTTATTATTATATATTATTATATTAAATAAAAATATTTTTCTTATTTTATTAAAAAAATTATATAATAATAGGAAAAAAAATAGATAATAATTCTAAATAAAAATATTAAAAATAATAATTATTAACTCTTATTATACTTATTTTTATCTTATAATATAAATTTTAAAGTTAGTAAATTAACTTTTTTAAAAATAAATAATATTAATATCTTTAATTTTATAATTAAATATTCTTAAATACTTTTATTATTACCGCTTTTTATTTTAGTTTAAAAATAATATTAATAACTTATAATTATATTCTTTATTAAATTATTTTTATTTATAAATACTTTTATATTATTATTATTTAGTATAATTATTATTTTAAAAGATTAAAATAACTAATTAAATAATATAATTATAAAATAAAAAATTTTACTTTCTTACTATAATTAAAAAGCTTAAGAAGAAATTTAAATATAATAAATAAATTTAAAAAATTAAAAATTAATTAATTTCTAATAATCTTAAATTATTTACTTTTATTATTATATTTAAGATAATTACTTTAATTAAAAATTAACTAGAACTTAATATTTATATAATAATTTAGAATAAAAATAATATATAAATAATTCTTAATATAATTAAAAAAAATATAAGCTAGAAGAAATAAATTTTTATATTAAATTAATTTATTAATTATATAACTTAATACTTAAAAGCTTAAAGAATATTATTAAATATATTTAAAAAATTTAGAAAATTAATAATAAGCTAAAATTCTTATATAATAATATTATCTTATTAAAATCTTATTTATATTATTTATTCTTTATAAATCTTAATAAAGTTTATTAAATATTTATTATTATTTATATTTAAATATATAATCTATTTAATTTTAATATATAAACTTTTATTAAAATATTAAAATTATAAATAATAAAAAATAATATATATAAATTAAAAATAAGTTATTAAAAATTATTATATTTATAAAATAAAGAGTTATTAATTCTAGTAACTTTAATTAAAGATATAAAAATTAAATTAATAAATTAAATTAAAAAAAATAAAAAAATCCTTATATTTATTATAAAAATAAAAGTTTATCTTTAAAATATAATAAGATTATTTATTAATAACTATATTCCTAGCTAAAACTAATAAAATTTAAATTTTTTAAAAAAAAGAAAAAATATTTTATAATTAATTTATTTATTAATAAATTAAATAATAAACTAATATTTATTAATTTAATAATTAATAATTATTTAATTTAAAGCTATAGTAACTTTAAGTTAATATATATGTTTATTATTTTTATTTATAAAAATTTAATTAACTTAATTATAATTAATTTAAATTATAATTAATATATTTTTAATAATTATAATATTTTTATTAATTTTTAAGCTATAAAATTTAATGTAATTATTAATATTAATAACTAAATAATTTAGTTAATAATAAAAAAATAATTTAATTATTATTATTAAATAAAATTATTCGCCTTTAAAATATTTTATATATATTAAATATTAAAGTAAATCTTTTATTAATTACTTAACTATTTAATAATAAAGTTAATCTTATCTTTAATAAGAATTTTTATATTTTAAAATATAATTTCTTTAATAGAATTAAAATTAAATATTATTATAAAATTTTTATTTTTAAATTAAAAATAACTTTTCTAAAATTTAATATATATAGTATTTTAAATAACTTTATTTAATAATTTTAATATACTTATATAGAATATTTAGAGTAATAAAGTATTATTTTATTATTTTAAATATCTATTAAAGTTAATTTTTTTAAAAAGATTAAAAATAAATTAACTTATAAATATTATATATAAGATTATTAAAAATTTATTTTTTATAAAAATATTATTATATTTAATTTATATTTTATAAAGTTTATTTATAATAATATATATAACTTTATTATCTTTATTAAATTTAATAAAACTTAATATTTTATTACTTTTAAATATAATTATATTAATTTTTTTAAAGTTTTTTATATTAAGAATAAGGCTATAGTTTTCTAATATTTTTAATATTTTAAATTTAAATAAAAATAAGAAAGTTATAATATTTAATATTTTTAAATTAATAATAAAAATAAATATATAAGCTATAAGTTCTAATTATTTCTTAAAAATAAAAGTATTATTTATAAATAAATAATACTTAAAAACCCTTAATAAAATAATAAATTAAAATAATTAAGCTAAATATTAATAATTAAGATATATTTCTTATTATTAAACTTAAAACTTAATAAGAATTTATAATTTAAACTTTTAAAAATAATTAATTATATTATAATATATATTTTTATAACTAAAATAAAAAATAAATTAACTTATAAAATTTAATATAATAATTATTATTTTTTTAATTATATATAAATCTTAGACTTCTTTACTTAAGCTAAGAATTAAATTTAAAAAAAATTAATTAATAAAAATAAATATTATTTTTTAGTAAATTATAAAAATAATAACTATATTTATTAATTATATTATTTTTATAAATAAAAAATTATTTAAACTTTTAATATATATTTTAAGGAATAAAAGCTTACTTTTATTAATAATATTATTTTATTTACTTTACTTTTTTTTACTCTTAGTAAGCTTATTATAATTAATTTTATTTATATTTTTATTAATTAAATAGCTATAAATCTTTATTCTAAAAAAAAAATATATATAAAAATAGAAAATTTATAATTAAGATATTAATTTAATTTATATTAAATTAATTTTTAAGTAATTAATAAATATACTATTTAATAAACTTCTTTATATTAATAAAGTCTTTATAATATAATTTTAATAAATTCTTAATAATTACTTAAATTTAATATATCTATTATATAAAATAAAGAATATAAAGAAATTCTTATTAAATCTATTATTCTTTAATTACTTTATTATTATTATATTTTTTTATATAAATATAATTAAATTATATAAGTTAAAAATTTATTATAAGATTATATTAAAAAATATATAATAAATATAATAAAAGCTAATTATAAATAATAAATATAAATTATTAATAAATAATAAAATTTAAATTTTAATAATATTATCTTAAAAAAGAATAGTTCTTAAAGATAAGTAGATTTATATATTAAAATAAGAATTAAATAAAAAGATTATTTACTATAAAATATATTAAATTATTTAAGAATTTAAATAATATGAAAGTTTAAACTATAATAAAATTTTTATTTTAATAATTAAATTTATAAAGTATAAAACTATTCTAGCTATTATAATAATAATAGATTAAAATTTTAAATAAATAAATATTAAAATAATCTTCCTTTATAGAAAAATAGAGGAAGAGATTTATATAAAATTATTATAAAATTATAATAAAAATAAGAAGAATAAAATTTATTATTTAAATAAAGCCTTATATAAACTAAAGTAATTATTTTAAATATAATATAATATCTTTATTAACTTTATTAAAATTTTAAGTTTTAAAACTTTAAATATTAACTTAAGTATATTTATTAATATTTTATTAGGTATAATAATAGCTCTATATATAAATAATTTATTAATTATAAATCTTAATAAATAGAATATTTAATAAGTTAAAAATATTTTTAATTTATATTTTTATATAATTAACCTTAAGCTATATTATTATTAATTAAATATATTAATTATTTAAAATTATTAATAATAAATTCTTTATTTAGAATAAAAAATATATATTAAAAAAATTATCTAGAATTTTAATTAATAAAAGTATAAACTTATAATTATCTTTATAAAAACTAGCTCTTATTTAAAAAAAACTCTTAATAATTACTAGGTTAATACTTTTAATAAATAGTTATATTAATAAATTATTAAATTCCTTATATATATTATATTAAATATATAGCCTAATATTATATTCTTAATCTTAGTAATTAATCGCTATATATTAAATTTTATTTAAGCTTATTAAAGTATTATTAAATAAATTATTAAATATTTATAAATTATATTAGAATATTAATTAATATTTTAAAGTAATCTTAAGTTATTAATAAGCTATATTAATTTTAATTAAATAAAAGATTATAATACGTATTAATTAACTTCTAATTTTATCTTTTATATTAATAATAAACTTATTAATTAGTAATTTATATAATAATTAATTATCGCCTTATCTATATATAAAGCTGAATATATTAAATAAATATAAGTAATTAAGAAAGTTATCTAGCTTTAGAATTTTCTATAGTATTATAGAGTTAGTTTAACTAGTAAATATTAAAGTCTAGACTTAATAAAGCCTAGCGTTTATATTATTATAATATATATATTACTTAACTAGCTCTATAGCTTTTCTTCTTTATAATTTATAATTTATTTATATTAAAGCTTTATTATTATTCTTATTAATTCTAGTCTTTAATATATTATAAGTTATTCTTCTTATAACTAGATAATACTTTTAGTAAGTCTTAAAAAAACTTAGTAAATTATATTACTTATATTATATTTTAATTATAAAGGAAATTTTTTTAATTATAAAACTTTATTTAAAAATTATAATTATTTAATATTTTTTTAATACTTTTATAGTATAGATTAAAAGTATTAAAAATCTTATTTTAATTATATTATAATTTAAATTAAGAAAGTATTTTTAGTTATCTTAATAATACTCTTATATAAGGAAGTTTAATAAAAATTAATTATAAATATTTTAATACTTTTAACCTTATAATTTTAATAAGATATAATACTAAGTTTAAATAATTAAGAAAGAGAAATAAATATCTAGATATAATAACTTTATTAAGAGAACTAAAATATAATAAGTATTTATATATAAATAAAGAAGATTAAATTCTAAATAATATATAATATAAATTAAATTAAGATAAAATATAAATCTAAATAATTTATAATAATTAACTAGATATAGTAAAATATAATTATAATTTTAATAAAAAAGATTAGAAATCTATTAATTAAAATAATAAAAAATATATTAATAACTTTTTCTCTATTAATAAAACTTATTAATTAAAAAAATTTCTTAAAATAACTTTTTTTCCGTTTAGAAAAAAATCTATAGAGAATAAATAATATATATTAAAATTTAAGAAAAATAATAAAATTTAAATTATTAATATTATAAACCTAACTAATAAAGTTTTAATATAAATTATTAATAAAAATAAGTTTTTTAATATAATAAACTTAAAGTTATAAATATAATAAAATATATTCTATATAAATATAACTAAATATTTTATATTAAGAGAAATTAATAAGATCTTCTAAAATTAAATTATCTATATAGAAAAGTAGGTTAAAGATATAAATACTTTAATAATAAAAATATATAATAATAATAATTAACTTAAGCTTAAAAAAATTTATTATTAAAAATAAACTATTATAACTAGAAAAAAATTAAAAGAATTAAATATCTAGTTTTAAGTTTTTAAATAATAATAATAAATAGCGGACTATAATTTAAATAATATTTATAAAAAACTTAATTATTATAAGTAT
>JAJREH010000082.1:0-57038 GCA_023065455.1 Cladonia rangiferina
ATATCCGCGTTATTTATATTATAATTAATATAATAAATATTCTTTATAATATTTAATTAATTAAAGTACTTATTACTTATATTTCTCTTTATATAATTATATTTAATTTAATATCTTAGATTACTAAGCGCTACTAAGATTTTCTTCTTTATATTTTAAATCTTTAATAACGGTAATATTTTAGTAATAATATATAAATAACTTATTATTATAAGTTCTATTAATTTTTATAATTATTCTTAAGTAATAATAGGTATCTAGATATTAAAAGAATAAATTATAAATTATAAATAACTTATTAATAAATTCTAAGTAAAAAATTTTAAAGTATTAAAAATTTTATAAAAGAAATATAAGTTTTATATAATAAGATATAAATAATATATATTATAATATTAAGTAAAGTTTCTACTTTAAATAATTATCTATATAATTTATTAATAGATTTTATATTTTAAAATTATTTAAGAAGTTTTTTTATTTATTAGATAATAGTTTTTACTTTTAATAATTCTATTATCTATAATTCAGTTCTTTAGAGTTATTTTTAATAGTTTTTTAATATTATAAATATATAATAACGCTGCTATTAATACTTCTTAACTCTTTAATATTTAGAATATTATATAAAGTTCTGGTTTATCTAGATATTTATAATAGAAATTAATAATTAAATTTAAGTAATTAATTATATTTATATATATTTACTAGTCTTAATTTTTATAACTAGAATATTTTAATTTATATATAAAGTAACTTTATATTTTAGTAAATAAATCTAATCTCTTTTTATTTATTTTTAAGTTTAAAATCTTTTTTACTTTCTATTTTTCCTCTTTTTTATTAATTTCTAGTAGTGGTAGAGGTTTTATTCTTTATTCTAGTAAAAAGTTATTATATATTAAATATAATAATTAAGAATAAAATATTAAAAATATCAATTCTATTATTTTAAATAAGTTAAGTTTATAGATTAAGTTATTAATTACTTATTTAATTTTAAAAGAATTTAAATTCTTATAATTTAATCCTTTATTTAGTCTTTTAATCTTAATATTTTTTATATTAAATATTACTAGATTTCTTATTCTAAATACTAGTACTAATTCTTAATAGTAATCTATAAAGTATTTTTATTTAATTTAAATTTATATTAACTTTTCTTTTAAATATATTCTTAGATTTTTTATTTTTTATATAAAACTATCTATTACTTTAATATTATATATTTTCTTTATTAAAGCTTATAATAATAATAGAGTTAATAATTTTAAATTTAATTATAATAAATAACTCTTTATAGCTAGAAATAACTTTATCTTTATTAATATATTTAAATTTAAGTTTATTTTAAATTTTATAATAGATAATTAATTTATTTAATTATCTTATTAATAATTAATATATATTTATAAATATTATTTAAAAGTTATATTTATAATTTTTATTTAATTATTAATTCTAGAGTAAAATATAGTAAAAAGCTTAAACTTAATATTAATCTTTTTATAAAATTATTTTTAAAAGTATAATATAAATTATATATTTCTATTTAATATAACTAATATTAAGTACTTCTTTTTTTTCTAAACTTATTTTATAAAAGCTTATATTATTATTTTAATATTAATAAAATATAAGTTAATAATTTTTTTTTAGAGAGATAATTAATTATAACTATAATATATTAATATATTTACTCGAATTAACTATATTTTAGTATAGATATAATAAAATTAATATTTATATTTCTTTAATAATATTTTAAGATAAATAACGACTTTAATAAATCTTATTTAATATTTTAATATATTTTTATTTTCTTATAGATATAGTAGTTATAGATAAATCTTTATATTATATTTATTATATTTAGCTAGAAGTAGTAATAACTTATTTTAATATATATAATAAATTTACTAGTATATTCTTCTAATTTAAAGTTATAAATTTTATTAATAATTTATATTCTTACTTCTAAGATATTTAATATATATAGTTTTTCTATAATATAAAATAAATTATTTATTATCTTATAGTTTCCTAATTCTATTTTAATAAACTTATAAATTACTAGTAGTTTTTAGTTCTTAATTTTTTTTAAGATAATTATTATCTATACTAAATTATTATCTCTATATATTTCTCTTAGTTAATATATTAAATCTTTATTACTTATAAATATACTTAAAATTAATTTATTATTAGATTTTTTAGCTAAATTAGATATTAGATTTTCTTTTAGAAATTTATTATTAAGCTTTTTTTTAGAAGTTTATCTTAAATTTCTTAATAATTTACTATTTAGCTTCTTGTTAAAAACTTTCTATTTATTTATATTATAAATTATAGCTATTATTATTATAATATTATATATAACTTTATCTAGTAATATTATTACTAAGCGTATAGTTTTTTATATTTTTTATATTAAATTTTTTTTTTAGGATTATTTAATATTAAAACTAGTACTTTATATTATTCTTATTATTAAATAAATTCTTTATTTTTCTTATTAAATTATTTAGCTTAGTACCTTAAACTTTAAATTTATAAATTATATAGAAGTTAAATTTAAAAAGAAATTTTATTTATTTAGCTTATTATCTATTAAGCTACTTTATTAATATAAAATATTTAAGATTCTTATAATTTATTAGTATTTATATAAGATTTTCTACTAGTATCTTTATAAATTCTAAGTATTATTTTTTAAATACTTATATAATAATTAATAATTTCTTATTATAAATTTTATAATTATATTCCTATAATATTATTTTCTTAGATAGAAATATTACGGAGTGAAGTACTCTATTCTTATTCTTTTATAATAAAATTATTATTATAATTATTATAAATTCAGGTTTATTTCTAGTAGTTTTAAACTTTATAAAGTTTAGTTTCTATTGATTAATTATATATATCTAGTAGCTAGAGTCTATAGCTAGATCTTTATAATAATATTTTATTTATATCTTAATATATATCTATTTAAATTTATTAGATCTTTAATATAATATTATTATTTACTTACTAGAGATTTTTATAAAAATCTTATTAAGTTATTAAAGTAAATAGTATAAATATTTTTTTTATTAACTAATTTTATAAGAACTAGATATTTATTAACTATTAACTATTAATTATTTAAATATTTTACTATTAATTCGACTAATTACTTATATATTAATCTTATTTTATCTTTAGTTCTTACTTACTATTAATTTTACTTTATTATTATCTTTATTTATTTTAAAGCTTTACTTAATATAAGCTTTATTAAAATCCTTTAATACTTATTTTATTAAATCCTTATATTTTAATATATTAATATATATAGATTATCTTGCATTATTTATTATATAACTATATATTTTACTTATATTTAAATAAATAATAAGAGCTAGATTTAAATATATACTTATAAATAAATATTTAGATAATATAAACTATAGCTATAATAATAATAACTATAATTTATATAATTAAAAATTAAACGATAATTCTAAGCTTTATATTAGGAAATCTAAAACCGGCCTCGCCGGCCCTAGAATAAGAGTATTGGCCCGAGGAGTCTAGAAAGCCTTAGGCTAGCTTTATTAATTTTAATTTAGCTCTTTTGATTCTAATTTAGTTCTAGTAGCTTTAACTTAGCCCTAGTAGTTCTAACTTAGTCTTAATAATTCTAACTTAACTCTAGAGAAGCCCTAGGCTCTAATTATATATATTAATTTAAAAACTAATCTATAAAATAGTCCTTATAAATTATATAATTTTATATCTCTTTATAACTTTACTAGATTACTATTAGTATATATTAGAATTTATCTATCTAACTATTTAAGAGTTATATATTATAAGTATAAATACTTTACCTTAGTATATTTCCACTTTATAATTAACTTATTATTAATTATTATATAATATTACTCTATTATTAATATATTAATCTAGTAAGTTCTAGTTATTAGAATATATTATCTTATTTAAAAATATATATTTATTATTTTAAGAGTAGTATAAATATCTTTTTCTTTAAACTTTAAATTATATAATATTTTAACTAGTTAAAGTTAATATAGTTATTAATATAAAATATATCCTTATTATTATAACGCTTTAGAATTAGATAAGTATTATAAATAATATTAATAAGCTTATAAAATTATTTATTTATAAGTATATGGGGTATATATATTATAAACTATAATTATTCTTCTATCTTAATTATACTATAAATATTATAGAATTTCTTTATATTCTAGTATCTTCTTATAGCGACTATTAAGTTAATATATTTAGAGTATATCTTATAATTATTATAGTACCCTTTATTAATAATAATTAATATTACTAGTAATTACCTAACTAATTATTTATCTTAAGAATATAGTTTATTTTAGTAATTTTTATCTTCTATAATATATTCTTAAATTTATATATAATTATTTCTTTATTTCTAGTCCCGATATTATTAATCTAGGTAATAATAAAGCTTCTTTTTAATTAACTTATTAAGGTCCCTTAGATTCTTTCCAATCTTTTTCTATATTATAATTAAGGGATATATTTAAATAAGATAATTAGCTACCTATAATAGGTCTAGTTCTCTTCTTATAGAATTAAGTTCCTTACTTATTTCCTATTTTTATCTCTCTTAGATAAAGATAGTTAAGGTATTAAAAAAATTAAAAAGCTTAGTCTTTTATATTAGAGTAGAAGTATAATATTAATAATTTATCTTCTTTCTATTTCTTATAATCTCTCACTTTTTTACTTAGGTTTTTAGTTAATTTATATCTTTTAAACTATAGTTTATAGTCTATATAACGCGATTAACTTAAGATTTTATATTATAATTTACTATTAACGTTATATAGCCGTTCTTATATAAATAAAAATCTCTTAAAACCCTTATCTTTAAATTGTGAGTATTATAGCGGAGTATTTAAATCTTAAAATCCTTTTTATTAATATAAGTATAGAAGTTTTTAATCTATTTAATATACTTTATTTTAAAAATTATAGTATTAAAGCTGATAGCGGCTTTATATTTATAAATAAAGTATATATAATAAGATATTACATATTATTTTAGGAAATTAAAGGCTTTTATTAAATAATATTCTTAAAACGCCCCTTTTATTTTATTAATCCTAAAAAGGGTATACTTTATATATCTTAAAATCTCTTTTATATATAATATATAGCGCGCGAGTATTATAAAATTTATAATTACTTAAGTATAATATATTATGTTTATTAATACCTTAGAAAGTATAGAAGTTAAAATAAGAACTAGTTATTTATATAAGCTTTTATACTTAGCACCTATTTACTAAAAGACTAGATTATAGTACTTTTAGTATTTTAAATCCTAGAATAAAGAAATAATATAAAACCATTAATCTAACTATATTATATTATTTAACTAAAATAATATTTTAATACCTATCTTTTTTAGCTTCTTTAATTTAATATAAATACTAATTTTATTATAATTCTATTAATTCAAATATTTAACTACCCCTTTATAGAGTATATAGAGATTATCTAGTATTAGAATAGTATAAATATTAAAATAATAATATAACTAAGCCTAATTTATTAATAGATTTACTCTATTTAAATATCTTTCTAAATACTTTTTATACCCCTCTAGCGTTAATTATCTTTAAATTTATTATTAAGTCTATTTATAGGTTCTAAACTTCTAAGGTTAAACTAAATAAAAAGTCTCCCTTTTATTTAAATATATTTTATAAATATAATAATATTATAGATTCTTAACCCTAATAATAACTATTTACTCCTTATAATCTACTATAATTACTGAGATTATTAGATAGTATTAATAAATAATTTTATTTATATATAATATTAAGACTCCTATTTTATATAATAATTCTAAAGCTAGAAATTTATTAAGTTAAAATATAAATATATATTTATAGATAAAGAGTTTATATTTTAATATTATTTTTATTATTATATAATAATTCTCTAACCTTATTACTAGCCCTAATTCTCAGAGGATTAAAATAAGATTAAGTAAAATTATACTTAATCTTATATATTATCTTCTAGTCTTTATATTAAGATTACTAATTATTAAATAAACTAGCTATATAAATTAATTATTTAAAAACTTAATAAATATTATCTTATCTAAAGTAAGTATTAAAGGGATTATTATTATATTATTAATAAGTTTTTCTTATATCTTTCATTACTAATCTATAATATATATTTTATTATAGATTCTCTTATTATATTATATAATTAATAGGTTTTAGGAGTTATTTATATTATAATTTTAAATTAAAATATATATAAAAGCCTTTATAAATAATTTATAATTAATAAGAAATTAAATAGTCTTAACTATATCTCAATAATATATCTTATAATAAATATTTTTAATACTCTAAACTTCTAATAGTCTAATAAATTTTAAAATATACTAATTATTATTATAAACTCTTTTTTTAATATATTTAATTAAAATTTAGAACTCCTTGCTATTTTAAAAGCTAATTTATTATAAAAATAGCCTAAGAAGAAAATTAGTATAAAAGTTATTAATAACGCGCTTAATAACTTAATTTTAAAATAGTTATTTAGCTATAATATAATTAATAGCGTTTTTAAATAAAAACTATTCTTATCATTATATATCTTTAATATCCGGCCCTTAATTATTAGGTAGGCTGTAATTAACTTTATAAAATAATTTTTTTATTATTTTTATTATTACTTTCTTTATATATTTCTCTATAAGTTCAGTAAATATCTTAATCTTAATAACTTTATAAATAAATAGAATCTCTAATTTATATATAAAGCCCTTACTACTTACGCTTTATATTTTATATTTTATTTATAAATCTAGAAGTAATATAGATTCTTTATCTTTATTCTTATATTTTATAATTATAGTTAGCGGGATACTAAGTCTAAATTTTTTAGTTATTAATCCTAAATAACTTTTAACTATATAAATTAAATCCTCTAGTATTAGAATAGTCTTTATATTAGAAATAAACTTTTCTTACTTCTAGGTTTATTTTACTTAAATAATAGTTCGCGGAGTTCTATAAAGTCTAACTTTATATATACCCTAATAATAGGAAAATACTTTATTAGTTTTATTTATATATTTATAAGCCTTATATACTTACGTAATTATAATATAGGTATATTATATAGGTAAAAAACAGTACTAAGTATTAATTATATATAGAATTAAAATAAGCGTCGCGGCTTATTAATACTTAATAAGTATTAATATAGAGAATTCCATTAAATAATACTAGATCTTATATATAGCTTCTAGTATTTTAATAAGTTTAAGCTATTTTATAATTTATACTCTTTATAATAACCTCTTATATACTAGTACTTATTAGTAAAAGATAACAACGATTCTATTATATATTTTAATAATAAGTTATAAATATTTTATAATCTAGAATTATAGTTATAAATCCTCTTAATATTATCTTTAAAGATAATAAGTAAGAGGTTCTCTCCCCACTTAATTCTTACTTTATAAAGAATATTAATTAGTAGACGGTATTAAATAAGGAGCTTTATTAATTAATAAAAAATATAATTATAGCGGATTATATTAAATATAATAAAAAGAGGTTTATTAATAAAATATTAAAATATCTTCTTTATTTTACCCTCCTCTTCTTTATTCTTACTTAAGATTTTAGCCTTTAGATTATTATAATAACTCTCTTTTTTACATCTTATCTACTCTCTTATAGTACTAAAAGCTAGATAGGGTTTAAAAGTCTAGATAAATTAATATAGTTATAAATTACTATTATAATAAAAGTAAGGGTGGTAATATTATATCTAAAAATTTAGTTTTTTTATATTAAGACTTATATTATATTAATAGTATAATAAGGATACTATAAAGGATAAAGTATATTATCTAGCTTAAATATATTTATATTAATAGTAAATAATATTAATAATAAATATCTAAAAGTAAATCTTTATTTTTAGTTATTAAGTAAGTAGTAAGTACTTTTTATAATATCTAATATATTTATCTTTATAAAATATAGGTCTAGTATAGTTTACTAGCTATAAAATATATATCCTTAATAATAATATCTAGATATATTGTGACTCTATCGCTATTGTTATATACTTAAACTTATTAATAACTTTCTTTCTTATAAAGCTTTTTTAAATAATAATTAATTTAATCTAGAGAATATACTTAACTAAGCTTAATAATAATAAAGGATATTAATATAATATAAATATTAGATAAAATATAGTCTTTTAAATCTATATATCTTTATATACCCTTATATACTCTTATAATACTAAAGTTTACTAGATAATAATAAGTTAATATTTATTTAATTATGGTATTTTAATAGTTATATTATCTTACTACTAGAAGTTATTAAATCTTACTAGTTATTATTTAAATAATAATACTATATTCACTTTTCCTTTTACTTTTAAATAATCTTCACTTATTTATATCTTTTTATTTCTTTTATCTTATATTACTCTATCTCTTATATTATCTTATATTTTATTTAAACGCCTTATAATAGTAACTACTATATTTATTACTATATACTAATAATTATATTAAAAAAAGGTGAGAAAGTTATTATAAAATCTCCTTTTAATTATTTAGATATAAATAATAATTAATTAATTATCTTATTTTTATAAGCAGGCCTTAACTTAAGTAAATTATAAATAGCTAAGCTACGGGGTATAATAAAAAATTAAATAAAATTTTAAAAATTAATAGGTAGAGATTTTTTTAATAATAAAAAGTATATTAACTCTTATATAAGTATTATCATTATATTAATTAAAAATACTCTTTATAAAATTAATAATATTTCTAAAGTACCTATAGTATAGCTTAAGTATATTATTAAATATATAATCTATATTAAATAGTATAATAAGGTCCGTATAAAGGAATAGAATTATTAATTTAAATAATAATATAAATTAACATTCTTAAAGGATAGTTAAAATATAATATTATTTATTAAATAAAAGCGATTATCAACTCTACTATAAGAAAGCACAGATAATGATAATAAATATAAATAAAAACTTATTATTCTTAATCTTAATCTAAATTCGCTTATTATAATATTAATATATTAATAAAATACTCTATTAAAGCTATTTAATTTTAAATACTATAAAATTTATACTAGAGATATCTTAAACGGTGATAATATAAAATTTATTAAAACTAATTATTAAAAATACCGCAATATTATTACTATTAAAAGACTACTTAAAAATAAAATTAATAAAGTATATAAATACTTTCTAAACACGCTTACTTAAAAAGAAATCTTATTAAAATTCTTATTTCAAAGCTTATTAATAATATAATATAAACATAACCCTTAGTTAGCTTTAAAGTTTAAGATAAGGAAGATATAGAATAATATATTATACCTTCTTCTAAGATTTAGCGAATAAAAGTTAATAATTTATTTAATATTATTAAGTTTAGTAGCAGCATTAACTAAACCCTTAAGGAAGAATAATAATTAAGATTAAAAGTATAAATAATAGGTAAAAGGAGTAAATAAAAGAAATATAAATAATATTTAATATTTTTTATTATTACTCTCTTAAGTCGTATTACTTATTAATATTTAAATCTTATAAATATAATTTTATTTTCTTATTCTTAGCTCTCTAATACCGATATCGTTACGACTATTAAGAAATAATAAAATTTATTTAATATATAGAATCGCGATATTTTAAAAGACTTAAAAAGCTCTCTATAAATATACTTATCTTTACCTTAATTAAAAGATTTAAATAAGGATAGTATAAAAAATAATATAAAATTATATCTTATAAATATAATAGCGATATATAGTATTCTAAGAGTAATTAAAAGCGAGACTTTAAATATATTAATTATTTTAAATTTAATAAAATATATAATAGCTCCGCCTATAAGTAATTCAGTTACAAAAATATTAAAGTAATATATATAATATTCAAGCACCCTATAATAAAGATCTTTAATAAGGATAAAGTAACTCTATTTAAACTTAAAAAATCACTATAAATTATTTAAGCGTTTATAGTTTATATTATTATAATAATATACTATAGGCTTTCAACTAGATACTTACTTATAAATAAAATAGATTTTAAAAAGGTTAATTACTTTATCGCTAGATTATACTAGATTATATATAAGATTATATTAAACTAATATTTATACCTAAATTATAATAATATACGGCTGGATAGTTATAAATTAATGGCTTATTCTAATATAAGCTAATATTAAAAACGCGTGTATAAAGCGAATAGATAAGTATTTATTAATAGAAATAAATAAGAAGTTATAGGATATAAAAGCTATCTACTTAAATTAATATAAATAGCTATTAACGTGTTTATATGTAAATAAACACCTTACCTTAATATTTAAACTATTATTAGGGATTACTCTTATATATATACCCCCGCGCCTTATTCTAAACTAGATTAATAAATTTAAAAAGTTTATTAATATTTTTTATACGTGGTTAAATCTTTGGCTTTATATAGTATATAATACAGCTACCTTATAATATATACTTAACTTTAAGAAAGCGAAGTTTTACTAGAACTAAGACCTTTAAATCTTACAATTTATTATTATTTATATATTCTCTAGCTAGATCTAAATAAAAAGCCTTTTCTAAAAAATAATAATATAGAAGGAGCTAGTTCCTAGTATTACTAAACTTAGCAACCCATATTAACTAAGAAAGATAACTAAGACTTATAATCAATTATACCTAATAATATAAATTATAAATAAATATTATAAGATTAAAAATACTACTATAAAAGCTATAAATCAATTCTTTAAAAATACTAGAATTAATAAGAAATATAAAAGCCTATTTATATTAAAAACACTATAGAGTTAATTACTAATAAAATTTAAAGAAATCTTTAAGATACTAGTAATTATAAACTAGCTAAATAATAACTAACTTAAATACATATATAATAAAAAACTTAAGATATTAATAATAAGCTATAAATATTTTTTATAGAAAGAAAATAATATTAAGACAACTTTATAACTTTAAAAAAAAATAAAGTAAATAATAAATATATTAATTAAAATATTAGAAATAATAATACTAAAAAGGATATTAATATTATAATAATTTAATAATTCTATTATTAAGTTAACTAAGTATTTATTATTTAATATAATACTAGATTTTTTAAAGGACTATAAATATACCCTAAACTATTTAATAAATAATAATAAGTAAAAGAAAACTAAGTGAAAGTAAAAATAAAAAAAAAGTATCTAGATTAAGCTTATTATTAAATATTAAACCAATACTTTTAATAGTTATATAAATAAAGGGTGATAATAACTATTCTAAGATTAGCTACTCTTTTAGAATATATTAAAAATCTAAACTTTATATAGAGTAATTATATAAAGTAAGGCTATTTAATAAATAATAATAATCTTTTTTTAATTAATATTTTTATACTTATAAAATTTTACTTAAAGCTAAACTTTATTAAGAATCTAATCAGTAACCTTAATAATATAAAAGTAAGAATATACTTAGATAATAAATAAATCTATATAGATATTAATATCCCTAAAAAGCTAGTTATTATCTTAATAAACCTAGTAATATATATAATTTTTAAGAAGGTATATCTTTTCTCTCTTTATTATCTTATTAATATTATTATAGTTTACTATTAAGAATATAGATTAACTCTTAGATAGATATTATAACTAAAGTTTTCTATAAAGATTATTACTTTTATTTATATTAAGTTAAAGTAATAGTAATAATAAGATATTATTAACATTTTTTAGATGGATTTATTAAATATTATAAATATCTTAATTAATTTAATAAATATTTTTAATATAGAATACACCCTAACGTAGGTATATTAAATTATAATATATAATTTAGATTAAGAAAAGTAAAAGAGAACTTAAATAAAGTTTTATATTTATAAATATAATTAAGTTAATTCTACTTAGGCCTAGTTCTTATAATATCTTAATATTTTTATTAAAATAATATTAAAAAACCGTTATAAGTCTCGCTGTAAATTAAAGTAAAGGATAGAGTATAAGGATAAGAAAGCTATATAGTAAACTTAAAATAAGTAAGAAAAAAAGAATTTTAAGTAATAGACTACACTAGTCATTATATTAATATAGGAGATATATATTCTTTATAAGATAATAAAGATAATATAAATAAATAGCTTAATTTTACTTAGTAAAGGCTTAATTAAGGGCGCGGGGTTATATTTATTACTTAATTAACTTTTTAATTTCCCTTCTTTCTTATTATACTTTAATCTTTTAAAAATATCTATTATAATTATATTATCTTTATATCTATCTTATATAATATAATAGCTCGCTGTTTAATAGCCTAAGGCCTATATTAAGAATAAGTTAAATAAGATAAAAATATTAAAAATATAACAATATATTTAAAGTATTTTCTAATATAAGATCGTAGCTATCGCTATTTTTAATATTCTTTTTAAAAATTATAAGTAAGCTTTATTTACTCTCTTTAATCCTTTTTTATTAAGAAATATTAATTATAAAAGGAAAGATTATAATATAAAATTCCTTTTTTTAAATAATATCCATTATTATACCCTCCTCTCCTCTATTATTTTTTAGAATGTTAGTACTTAAATTATATTAATAACTTTTCTATTTATATATTCTATCTATTAATGCTTTCACAATATAGTTAGTATTAATAATATAGAAGAGATATTATAAAAAGTAAAATATATTATCTAGCTTCCGCAGCTTAAACCTGTCTTTAATAAAGATATATATAACGATATATATAAACTTATTATTATATATAAAATATCTTATAGATTATTTCGGCTATATTATATCTTAAAGAAATATAGTAAAATTAAATAAAGAATATAGTCTATTAACTCCCTTATTTACCTTAATATAATCTTATAATACTAAAATATACTAGATAATAACAGACTAATAGTTACTTAATTATAATTATAATATCCTAGCGTTAAGAGTTATTAAAACTTATTTTTTAAATAATCCTATATTTACTCCGCGGTTTACTTATAAACTTCTTTCTTTATTTATATTATTATAACCTATCTTATCCTCCTTTATCTTATATATACACTTTTATATTATATTGTTATAAATATATTACTATACTAAGCTATAAACTTAGGCAAACGCATTATATTTAAAAATATAATTAAAAAGATTAATTTATTTCTTAAATCATTCAATCCTTATAGACACTTAAAGAAGGGTTATAATAAACTAATAATAAATTTTAATAAAAACTACAGCCCTTTATTATTAATCCTTTTACTCCTATTACTATCTTAACGCGTTTATAAGATACTTTAAAATAACTTCTTTAGAATTATTATTTAATACTTTTTTATTAATAGATTTTACACTTCCTTTATAACCCAGCTATAATATAAATAGAATAATTATTTACTTATAAACTAATTACTTTACTATAATAATTAATTCTAATAAATTAATTTATAAATATATTATTATAATTAAGGCTAAGCGAAAAAAGAGTAATAATAATAGAATAAAATAAGAAAAACCTAAAAACAGCTAGTATTATCTAAAAAACTAAGATAAAGGTCTAGAAACTAATAAATAAAAAAATGAATTTCTTTATTATAAAACTAAACGCTAAGACTATCTTTACAACTTAGCTATAATATAAATAAATTATTTACTTATAAACTAATTACTTTATTATAATAATCGATTCTAATAAATTAATCTATAAGTATATTATTATAATATCTTCTAGAATCTAGAATAAATCAATCTATTTCTTCAATACAAACTAGAGATTATTATAAAGATTCTTAAAAATATTAAAACTTATATAACACTCACACATTAATAGTTATCTTAAAGCTTATATAAATAATAATTCTATAATATTACTATTCGAACTTATTAACGTTATAAGAAATAATAAATATATTAGCCGATATACTAGAAAAGATAATACTAAGAAGAATATTAATTTTATAATAATTTAATAATTTTATTATTAAGTTAACTAAGTATCTATTAGCTAATATAATACTAATCTTTTCAAAGGAATATAAACGCGCCCTTAATTATCTAAAGAATATTAATAAGCAAAAGGAGACTAAGCGAAGGTAAGAATAGAAAAAAAAATATCTATACTAAGCTTACCACTAAATACTAAATTAATACTTTAGATGGTTATATAAATAAAGGGTGATAATTATTATTTCAAGAGTATTAAAAGATAAATAAAATTATATAATATAAATATAAATAGTAAAGTAATAAGAAATATAAATATTAAAAAGGATTTTCAATTCTATATCTAATTATAGGATTAATTTCTATTATTTAGATAATAAAGAAGTTCTTTAGAAGCTTTATATTATCTTAATATAGAAGTAATAGGAAGATACGCTATATAAGTTTATAATTTATATTTAGCTAAATTTTAGTTTATTCTAGATAGTATTTATTATATATTTCTATTAAACCTAAGTATTAAGAAACATCATTTATAAAGTATTTATTTAATAAATATATCCTATTAATAGCGTTAAGGTAGCGCTAATATATAATAACTTATCCTTAGGCTATAAAGTAAATCTAAGAGTATTAACTAAGTTAATTTTTTTTAATTTCTTAACCCTCTCACCATCCTTTTATTACTATTAATTATAGAATTTATATTCTTATCGCTTCTAATAAATTTCGCCCTATGTACTTACCTATATAAAAGAATAAATAGAGATAGTTAAATATCTTATAAAGTCAATTACTAAGAAAGCTTAAAAGGATTTTTAAGATATTAAAGACCTAAAACTAGCTAGATAATAATCAATTAAAATATATATATAATAAAAAATTTATTAATTTAATAGTAAGTAACCAACGTCTTTTATAAAAGGAAAATAAAGTTAAGATAAGTTTAAAACTATAAAAAGAAAGACTATTAATTAATATAATTACTAATTATCAATCTATATCTCGCTATCCAGAAAGTATTATTATTATAACTTATATTTAAGACTTTTATTATACCCCTTATTAATTTAATTCTATATTTTATAACTTTTAAGCTACCGGCCTAATTTTACTATAAAGTTTTTATTTAAAGTTAATATAATTATAACTATAAATACTAAGATAGCCTAAAAAGCTATAAAGTATAAATATAATTTTACTACTAAGAATCTTAGACCTATTAAATAATAAAAGTTTAATAATAATTTATTATTTATTATAAATTTATTATTACAATATAACCGTAAGCATACTGCGTTGATGGAGAAGAAAGAGATTTTTAAATAATAAATACTTAAATAAAATTCTATCTTTATAACAACATCTTTATTATAAGTAAAGCGTAAGCGCTTAAGTACAATTAAGGATTAAGTATTAAATAAATAATAAAAGCTTAATAATAACTTTTCTTTAAATATAATACCTTAATCTAATAATTCTTTCTAATTTTTAGTTAACATAGCTTTATTAAATTCTATATTAAGAAGCTTAATTTTATTAAAAATAACTTTTAATATCTTAACTTTAACTAATATAACTTTTTCTAATTTAATATCTAGAAGCTTAACTCCTATATAGGCTAAGTATAGGAAAGATAAACACCTATATATTAATAAATAATTCCCACGCTAGAAATAACTATAAGTTTATATAAAACTTTAAATAAATTATCTAGTTAAGAATAAAATTCTTTATAAAATATAACAATCGATTTTTAAATTTTATTCATCGGAATTTTTATTAAAGGCTATTATTATTAATTATTTTAAGAAGATCTTACAACATAATAAAAATTTATTTAATAGAAATTTAATAAAATCTTTAAAAGGATACGTCTTTCCTTTAATTATTATATTAATATTATAATAATATACTACTAGGAATATGGACTAACTCTTAAATAAGTATTATAATTAAATTCCTTGTTATTATTATATCTTTTATTTTTTTTAGTGGTACTAAGCCTATACAGCTACCTCTAATAATTATAAACTTAGACTAGAATACATGAAATAGATAGATTATATTTAATATAAGATATATACAGGTCTTAATAGTAATAATAATCACAGAATTTTATATATAAACATATTTTAAGCTCAAATAAAATACAAGTTTTTTAAAGTATATAAAGTTTTATAACCTTGTAATACTAAACTCCGCTAGATAATAATAAACTATTATTTTAACTAGGCGCGTTAATAATAATATATTAATCTATACTTTATAATAGATAGTAATATATATTATTAAGAGTCTAAAAATATATATTTAATTTTTAAAATATAATATTCTTATCAAACGCTTATAATAATATCCTAAAGTTAATATATTCTTAATATATTTAAGATATTAAATATTTTTAAACTATTACTATAGTCTATATTTATAATACTTATATAATTATTATTATAGTTATTACTAAATAATTCCTTATATATAAGATAATAATAGGTTATATAGAGTAATAATAAAAAGTACTAGATAATAATAGATTATATAAGGTTATATTAAGGAGTACTAGATTATATTAAATAATAATAAATACTTTATATAAGACAATATCTCTTTTTATAGTTAAGAGATATTTAATAATAGCTTAATTTAAATATTTTATTTTTACGCTTCTTAATAATCTTTAGAAAGTATTATTAGTCTAATAATAATTAATAATAAAAACTATAGCAGGTAATACTATATTATTAAAAGATAATTAAAAATATTATTAAAAATATTTTATCTTAGATTTAAACTCTCCTAGCTATTTAAATTAAAAGTGAATTCTTTTATTTATTAATTTATATATATCTTTCAGCCTATCTTATTACTATAATTATATTCCCTTTAATATATTATCTTATTAATATTACTTTCAATTAAAAATATTACCTACTTATAATATTCTTTAATTTAATATATATTAATCTTCTCCTTAAATATCCTAATTTTTTAAGGCCTACTTCTAATATTACGGGCTAGATATTCTAAAGGGTAGAAACTTATAATATTTATATTATAATATAAAGCCTAGATAAAAACTATTAATAATAATACCCCTTTTATTATCCCTATAATACTAGCCGGCCTTAGTATTAAGAAGAAGAAATATAAAATTATATTAACAGTAATAGAGCAAGAGATAATAATACTTAATATACTTAAATATACTCTAGATAATAACTTTATAAAGGTGAAACTCTAGTCTATATTCGCTAAAGTTATAAGCTAATTCCTAGAAATATTTAATAATTTTCTAGAGGCCTTTAAGAATATATATCTTTCTAAAATTATATAAAACTATAATTATAATAGTAAAAAACGGAAAAAAAAAGAGTAAAAGTATATATAAAAGCCCGCGTTTAAAAGCTAATCAATATATTTTAAAAGAAAAGAAGATAAAGAAACAATTATATTCCTACCCTTAAATATAACTAAAATAAATAAGCTTTTAATTAATATTTCTATAAATAATATTAACTTCAAGTATCTTATAAAGGTGCTTACTAAAAATATTACTTTTATTATTATTAAAAAGTTAATCTTTTATAAACCGAGAGATTAGCGAATAATAAAAATAGAGAATAAACATACTTAAAGAAGTATTATAGCGGAAATATATACTAGTAATATATAGCATCTAACTTTCTATATATAAATATTATAGTTAGGTATATTATCTTCTATCTATTTAATTACAAGTTCTAATAATTAGATATAATAAATTATAGAAGTACCAGCTCCTAATAAATTACCTATTAATATAAGTTAATAACCACTATAGTACCGCTCTCCTTAATACTAGAATATAAATATAAATAAAGATAGCGACTTTACTATTACTAGAATACCTAATAATAATATAGTGCTATCTAATAATTACAGCGACTATAATATTAATTACTTTATAAATTATCTAATTAGTAATAATATATCTATTAACTAATAAATTCTAAACTAAATATAGAAGTGAAAGGTAGTAACTATAATATAAAATACTATATAGAAAAATAAATAAGTAAAAACTATATTATTAAAATACTTAGCAGATACTAGTAAAGTATAAGAATAATATTTATTAACTATAAATTAAGAGATAACTAGAATCTTAATTACTAATATCTTTATAATCTTTAATTTCTAGTTCAGATCTATTATTATTAATAAAAATAATATTCTAAAAATTCAACTCTAAGAAAACTATATAAGAAGAGTTAATATTTACTAATTATTATCTTTTAAAACTTAATATAGTATATTATTAAGCGCTCTATTACTTCTATTATTAATACCTATATCCACGTCTTTATTTATAAACTTATTGTTTATTATCTCCATCATAATTACTTTAAAGTAAATATAATTAGGATTAATCTATATAGCTATAATCCTTACCCACTAATAAGAACGCTATTAGTATACTAAAAATAGCTGTTATTCTAGATCTTTAATATAAATAATAATATCCTAAGCCCTCTTCTAATAAGATACCTCTATATTAAGGAGAACCCTTATATTACTAATTATATATAGAGCTTTAAGATAGAGAGAAGATTCAATACTATTATTAATAATATTTTTAGTATTCTATTCTAAGTACTAGTTACTATAAAGTTGAAGTAAATTTATTAATAAATTAATCTAGCCTTTAAATATAAGCCTATTAGGTAAATACAATATAAAATAATAAAAAAAAAAAAGAAGTTATTTAAAATATTATTAACATCACACTATTTACTATTAATTTAGATAAGAATCCTTCTTTAAAGGAGAAAAAGACTAGAAGAAACTATATTATAAAAACTAGTAAATAAATTAATTCTAAGCTTATTATTATAAATAATAGTTAAAGCTGACTATAACTATATAGATTAATACTATAATACTTAAAGATAAAGAGAATTTTTAAGTAAATATAAAGCTTATAAATAAGTACTTTTACTCCTATTAATATATTAAAACATTGAATAATTTAGATAGATTATAGAATCTTATATAATCTAATAAATTCAATTAAGCAACGTAATATATTTAAGAAATAAATATTTATATCTAGTAACTATATTATATAAAACTCTAGTTCAATCACAACTTTAATTAATTAAGATATCTGATAATATAGCTAATATTTAGAAAATTATTAAATATAAAAGTGATAGCTACAATCTAGTAAAATTAAATAGAATTAAATAAGTTCTAATAGAGTTTAATATTTAGAGGTATAAATAACGCGAAACTAACACGTATAACTTTTATAAGTTCTAATAAAATCTAATAAATTCAGACTAATTATTAGTTTCTAAATTTTACTTAAAATTATATTCCTTAAAATCTATTAAAATCCTATATAAATATACGGTCGTTCTTTTATATAGTTTAATAAATATTCTTATCTTTATCTACTATATCTTAACTATTTAATTTAATACGTAGAATTAAATAACTTATATTACTAATTCATCTTAATAGTGAATAAAGATAAATGTCGCTATACTATTAAAGATCAAAGGCGTAGAGGAGCGACCAAGAGTAATTATAATAAAATATAAAGCTAGATATATATAAATAGACCTTTAACTCTATCTATATACTAAGACTAATAATTAATACCTTAAAAAACTTCTTACTCGCTATAAGATGAATTAGTAAACGTTTCTAAAAACAAGTCCCTATATATTATTATTAAAAAGCGTTAATAAAATTTATCGCCTAATAAACTTAAGTAAGAAGAGCTCTAGAAGACTAATAGAATAAAATTTAAAATTTACTTTATCTCTAGTATTAAAGGATAGAAGCTTATTAGAGTAATACTAGGAAATATTTTACCTACTATAAGAATTAAGTAAATATATAATATTATTAAAGGCCGTAATAATTATAGCCGAACTAAAAAATAAAATAATATATATAAATAAAGAAGTCCCCTTCTTTTTAATTATATAGATGAAAAGACTATATATAAAGTTCTTTACTAAATAAAGTTACTAACACTAATACTAAATCAACAATAATAATATTAATAAAGGATAAAGACTTTCCTATAAAATCATAAGCACAGCTGATAATAAAAAGTATATAGATAATAAAAATAATAATATAAATATATTATTTAAAGCTAATAATATTCTATAGACTAGAATTAAGCGTCGCTAGTATAAAGTATCTAATACAGCCTATTAAATTATAATAAAGAAAGTAATACTATACTTTTAAGCCCTTATTATATTTAATAGTAGCGGAAGTTTCTCCTCTCTATAATCTAAGCAGAATATAGTAGGTTTAAATATATTAATAAATAAGATATAAACTTATATTTATCGCTAATTAATATATAGACACCGTTATAAACCTCTAGAAATAAATAAAATTCCTAAACTATATAAGGCTTAGAAAATATAATAATTTTAAAAAATAATAAAAGCTTTAATTAATCCTTATACTAATAGTTTAATAATTATATAATAGTATTAATAACTTTCGAAGTTATATTATAAATAAAATCCGCGTTATTATACTTACTTACTATAAATTTATAAATAGATATTAACTATTTATTCTTATTATAAAGTTAATTATTAATAATAGATTTACCTATTTAGATAAGATAAAGATTACTTTATATTTATATTTTACTTATTACTATCTATTCTAATTATATTACTATAGAATAAGAAGCGCTTCTTAGTTACTATTATTCTAAAATATATTAATTAAATATTCTATAAAAATACTAAAGAGGGCCTTAGCTATATATTTATTACTTAAATATTCTTTAAACTCTTCTGCTTAAAGATAATCTACTTAGTTATTATAATAATTCAATATATAATACGTGAATAGAAGATAAATTTAAAGAAGATAATATTTTTTAAAGACTTAATAATAAAAGATATATTTATCTTATAACTAGCTTATTATATATCTCTATATAATATTCCACCTAATAGATATTATCTAATAAAAACTTATAAATATTTATTTAATATATAATACTAGCAAAGTAAGCTAAGAAGAGATTAGATTATTAATAAAATTTAAAAGAAGACTATAATAAACTCTAAAGGTAAAGAAATAAGTACTATAGAATATATTATCTCTATTAAGAATAAATTTAACTATTATATAGATAATCTAGTAGACTTAGATAATAAAGTTAATAATAAGAAAAAGTTTATATTACTATAATATTTATAAAGACGTCCCGCCTCCTAAAATATCTATTTAATATTAATACCTTTAAGTAATAATATTAATCTCTAGGATGTTACTAATACTATAGCTATATTATATAGATCTGAAATTAAGAACCTAATAATGTTTAATCTTTCTATATTTAGTACGTCCTCTTTAGTGGTGAATAATTCACGCTGTTTATACTTAAATATAAAGAATTTAAGTCCTAATAATAGTTAGGTGGCGGGTACTAGGGTAAATAGAGATAATATATATTTATTTATTTATCTTAAACCTTGAATTCTAGCTAATATTTAATAAATTATATAGTATATTAAACAACGTAATCTTATCTAAGAGCGATAATAATAGGAGTAATAAATATTTAATAATTTAGAAAGGAAAGTACTATAAGTTAAAGTATAACTATTTATTTAATAAATTTACTAGCTATTTTAATCTTTAGGATAATACGAGAATATAATACTTATTTAAAAAAGATAGTAATAAAGAGTGGTTTATAATAGCTAGCTATAGCTATATTAAGTTTCTATCCTATATTTAATAATATTATAATAGCGTAATAGTTATAATAGAAAGAGGGTAATGCTTATATATAATATTAATTATTAATATATTAATATTTTTATTATTATACTTAGATTCTACTATATTACTAGGCTAGGTTTATAATCTATATATAAGATTATTTAGAAGTATATCTTAACAAAAATACTTAAAGTAATATAAAGTAAATCTTTAATTAAGATATAAATTAAATAGAATATATTTATAACATAAAGCTCTACGGGGCAAAATAGATATAGTATATTTATACTAAATTATAATTAAATTATACTAGATAATAGAGAAAATTAAGATATATAATACGCGTAATATATAGAATGTATATATTTTATAGAGTTATAGTTAATATAGGCTAGTCCTAAGAATCTATAGTACCAGTCCTAGACTCCTTAGGGCTGGTGGTCTGATTATTTAGCTCAGAGCTCCTAGAACTAGTCTAGAGCCCTCGAGGCCAAAAAAAAAAATATTTTAAATTTCCTAACGTAGCTTTATATTTATAATTATTATTATTTATATTTATAAATAGTATTAATAATAATAGAATAAAAAATATTATTTATATTAAATATTAAATTTTTTAATCTATCGCTAGTATATAACTTTTTTAATTTATATTTTTTTCAAAATATTAAAATCTTCTGTAATTATATAAGGTAATTTAGATTCTATAAAATAAATATATTAAATATCTTATCAAGCTATTTATAAGATAAAGCCCTAATATAATTTTATAGCTAATTAAAATATTAAGAGCTTATAATATACTTAGAAACTATAAAAACTAGGTTTTAATAATAAGTACCCTTAAAGATATCTCTAGAAACTTCTTTAAAAACGTTATAAGTACTCTTGAAAGAATCTTTAAAAAAACTTCTAAAAGTAAGATTCTAATAGTAAGTATTTCTAAAAGTATTCTTATAAATACCTAAATACTACTATTATAAGCTTTATAATACTTTATTTTTATTAATAATCTATTTAATATAATATATATAGAAAGATATATATAATAAATCATCCTATAGATATTATAATAAGGTATTTTTATTAAAAAATCTATTCTATTAATATCTACGCGAGAATTATTAAAAGTAAATATATAAATAATATATATTCTTATTAATATTCTTATTAATATCTTTATTTATATTTTTATCTAAATCTTTATCTTTACTTTTACTTCTATTCTTATTAATATATTTATTAGTATACTTATTATTATTATTATTAATACTCTGAATTCTATTATTATTATCTATATATTAAGCGATATTAACTTTATTACTTAATTATCTCATCGTTAAAGATTTATATATAAGATATATCTTTATACTCTTATATTTAAATATCGATGATTTTTTCTATATACTTAAAGGATTTTCTATTACTATTAAGTTCTTTATTATTATTATTATTATAAATAATTCTTTTACTAGATTATTTATCTTTAAAAAAAGTATAGAATTTATATAGAAATAGAAGTTAAGAATAATTATAAGTTATTATTAAAATACGTAGATGTATTATTTTCCTTTTCGCTATAAATAATTAAAATTATTTAATATTAATAAAGATATAAGTTATACTAAATTTAATTTAGCTTTACTACTAAGTAAATAAAATACTATTAATTTTTTTACTTACTTATTACTACGCGAAATTCTTATAGATTTTTTAACTTTTTCGTTTTTTTAATTCTTAATCTTATAATAAGTAATTAATTAATAATACTTTATTCTTATAATATTAAAATATTTATTAACGCTTAATATAATTAATCCTAACTACTAACGTTTATATATATAAGTAATTTTCTTATTATTATCTCTATATCACTATTATTTACTTTTGAATATATAGAGAAAAAAATACTTAGTATTTTATAGAATCTTATAATATAATAATATATAATAAAATCTTATAGATAATAAATATTCTAATTAATTAATATATATATTAAATAGTTATATATCTAGATAACTATTATATAAAGTAAAATCTATAGTAATATTTTTATTACTATATAAAGAGAGAAATAGTATTATAAATCTAGATTTACTTCTAATAATTCTAAACTTTATAAAGTCTAGTTTTTACTAATTAATTATATATATCTAGTAGTTAGAATCTATAACTAGATCTTTATAATAATATTTTATTTATATTCTAATATATATTTATTTAGATCTATTAAATCTTTAATAATAATATAGTTTAATACGTTTATCTTTATTTAAGTTTTCTAGTTTAAATTAAAATAAGCTAGTATTAAGACTACTAGAAATACTATTTTTAACTTTTAAAAAATATTATCTTTAAATCCTTTTAATATCTATAAATAAATAAACTTTTTAAATTTATTTTTTATTAATAATAATAGCGGCGCTATTATTCTTAAGTAATCTTTAATAAATCTTTTATAAAAGTTTATAAATCCTAGAAAAGTTTATATATTCTTAAGATATTTTAATATTTTTTATTCCTTTATAATATCTAGCTTTAAGAGATTTATCTTTAATTTATTTATAATAATAATAATATTTAAATACTTTACTATAATAATATAAAACTAGTATTTATAAATATTAAGGAAAAAATCTATTTCTTATAGTCTTTATAATACTTATTTAATATATTTAATATAATTCTTAGAATTTAAGCTATAAATAAATATATTATTTAAGTATATAATATAAAATATATTAAGAAAATTTCTTAAAATATAATTAATAAATATTTAAAAGATCTCTAGAATATTATAAAGTCTAAATAATATTATTATATATTTAAATAATTTATATTTAATAAGGAAGGTTATTATATATTTATTTTCTTCTTTTATTTAAATCTTATTAAAGATAGTAATAATATTAAATTTTATATAATATTTTACTATATATAACTTCGCTAATATATTTTATATTAATAGTAATATATTATAGTTTTTTATAATTAGCGTGTTAAACGCTTTATAATTAATATAAACTCTTAATTCTTTATTAAACTTTTTTATTATTAATACTAATACAGTATATAATAATATACTTAAATAAATATATTCCTTTCTTAATATATTCTAAATATACTCCTTAATTATTTTAACTTAATCTTTTAATATATTATATACTTTCTTTACTAAAGGTTTTACGCTTTTCTTTAAATTAATAATATAATTTATATCTTTATATAATAAAAGTTTATTTATCTTAATTAAATTCTAAATATTTATTTATTAATAATATTTCTTTAATATTAACTTCTTATAAATTTTATAAAAAAATTTTTTATAATCTTCTATAAAGACTATAGTAATATTAATTATAATAAATATTTTAAAATATTTATTATTTAAGTATTTAAAGTTCTTTAATTATATTATAATAATTTTATAATTCTCTTTTTTAATATTTTAATAAAAATATAAGTACTTATCTTAATAATATTATAATATTTTAAGTATTTTAAATTTTTTTTATAATTTTATAAGTAACTTATTATCTTAACTAGCTTTAAATAAACTAAATAATAAAATATATAATAATTAAATTTTATCTTTATAATTTATTTTAATTAGTTAATATTAAGATTATATTATTCTAGTTATAATATTTTTAATATAATATTAAACTTTTTTAACTTAATAATAAGTTCTAGAAGTTTTTTAATATAATTTTTTAAACTATATTATATTTATACTATATATATAATATTTAAAGTAAACTTATTATTTATTAATTTTAATATATATAGTCTTGTTAATAGTATTATTATTAAATTATATTTTTTAATAAATATTTTATTAATAAATATTATAATTAATACTTCTAAGTTAATTATAATATATATATAAATATTTTTTCTTTTTATAATAATAATTAATTTAAAGTCTAGCTACTTATTATATCTTAATATTAAATTAATATTCTTAATATTTATATAAACTAAGATATATATAATTATTATTAAATTAATATTTATATTTAACTTCTTAATTTTATTATATATTTAAAGATTCTTAAATAATATTTTAGCTAGAAATTTTTAATTTTTTAAATTATTATTATTAAAGTTTAATTTACTATAGTTTTTATTAATCTCTTATTTATTCTATATAATATTAATTATAACTAGATAAATTTTTATTTCTTTTAGTATTAGCCTTAGTTTATTTATATATAATATATTTAAATTAAAGCTTTTATAGCTAATCTCTAAATATTTAAAGTATTTTTTTTTTCTAAATTTATATTAATATCTTTAAAAGTATATTAGATCTCTTTATATATTCTATAGATATAAATAATCTCTTAAACTTATTAATTAAATAAGATATTAATATTTTTTTTATAATTTACTTATTATAAGTTTTTTAATCTTAGTTATTTTTAATCTCTTTAATATTTAAAATCTTTATATTAATATTAACTATTTATAAGTAATTTATATATTATTTAAATAATATATTTATAGTTATTAAGCTAGTTACTTAATTTAATAATTTTTTAAATAAATTATATTTTAATATCTTAATTTTTATATATTTATTAAAGTTAAGTAAATTAATAATTATTAAAAAGTAAGAATAAAATTAGTTAAATATTTTATTAAAATTAATTAAGTCTATTTTTATATCTAGATTATTAAGATTTATTATAATCTTAATATATAAATTATATATTTTAAATAAACTATTTAAGTTTCTTATAACTTCTAAATAATTTTAATAAGGAAAATTTCTTTCTAAGTTAATATAAATTTTAATAATTTTAAATATTATATTTTTTAATAATTTTTTAATATAATTTAGTTTAAGACTTTTTAATATAAAGTTTATAAAATAGTTTTTAAATTAAATTAATATTATTATTTACTAGCTTTTATAATTATTTTAATATTTATTACTATAAAATAAGAAGAGCTTATAATATTTTATTATATAATTTCTTAGTATATTATTATTATTATTAAGGTTTTTTAATATTTTATAAAAAAGTTATTTTTATAAATATACTATTAACTTTTAATATTTATAATAATTAAATTTTATATAAATATTATTTAAGTTATAATTTACTATCTACTATTATTATTTAAAAATTTAAAATTAAATATTTAATTTTTTTAATTTTTTCCTAGTTATAATAATTTATTCTTAATAATAATTTCTTTTAAATTTAAGTTAATTATTATTATTATATATTTTTATTATTAAAGTATTTATATTTTTAACTTATTTCTTTATATAAATAATTTAGTTTTAGAAAATTCTATTAATTTCTCTTAATATAAAGTATTTAGTTATATTTATATAAAATATATTTTATTATATTTATAACTTTAAGTTTATTATATTAAGAAACTTATTTTTATTAATAATTTATATTAAGACTTTATTAACTAAGTTTATAATATTAATAATTTAAATCTTATTATTTTTCTTAAATTTTAATATATATTATTTATTCTTTATAGATTTCTTTCTAGATAGAAGAAAAATTATCTTAAAAAAATTCTTTAACTAATAAGTTTTATTAATAAGAAAAAAATTATTAATATATCTTTTATTATTTTAACTAATAAATTCCTAGTTTTTTTTATTAAAATTATAATTATACTTTATTATATCTAGTTAATTATTATAAATTATTTAAATTTATATTTTATTCTAGTTTAATCTATATTATTATTAGGAATTAAGTAAGATCTAAATAATATTAAGTTCTAATATAATAAAATATCGTTATAAAGATCTAGTTAGAATTTAAACTACTAGATATAATATACTCGGCTATTAAAAGCTAGCCTTTATAAAGTTTAAAGTTAATAGAATAAATTTAGATTTATAATATTATCTCTTTCTCTATATAGTAACGTCCGCGTTACTTAGTTATATAATAATTATTTATAATATTTATCTATTTTATATATTAATTTAACTAATTAGAATATTTATTACTCGTAAGATTTTATTATATATTATTATTTTATAAGCTTCGGCGGAGTTATTATAAGATATTAAGTTTTTCTTCTCTGTAGATTTAAAAGAGAGCGATAGCGATATATAGATAATAATATAAAAACTATTTATATAAATAAGTATTAATAGTTTAAATAGTTTATATTAAGTAACGATAGATATCTAAATATTAAGGATTAAGTTATTATTAATAAATAACTTATTATAGAATTTAGAATTAAAAAGTTAAAAAATTAAAAAAATTAAAAAGTATATAATAATCGCTCAGCGATTTATAAGTAATTAAAAAAATAGTAGTATTCTATCTACTTGATATCCAAGCTAAATTAAATCTAGTATAGTTATTTCTTATCGATATTAAGTAACGATAGTTTATAATATAACGAGGAGCCGAATATTATACCTGCAGAATTTAATGATAGCTTGTTTACATCCTAAATTCTTTTTATATAGTCTCTTACTCTTTCTTATTAGTATTAAGTAGCGATAGTCTACAGCGCTACGGAGAGCCGAATATTACGCTCGTAGAATTTAATAATATCTTGTGCATATCTTAAATTTTCCTTATATAGACTTATACTCTTTCTTATTTATCTTTAAGATAAACTATCTATTTAAAGAATTATCTAATATAGTAATAATTTAAAAGAATAATTAAATCTAATAAATAAATAATAAGGATTTAGTAATATTTTTAAGTATTATTAATATTATAATTCTAGTAGTTTTCTATTACTTAATACTTACTACTATTAAATCTACTTACTATTTTATTTTAATAATAAGAAAGAGTTAATTATATAAAAATATTAATATAATTAATTCTATTAAAATCTTCTTATAAAAATACTAATATTAAATGATTTTTCTACGAGATCTTTTCTTATAGGAACGCTAGTATTAAAGAAATAATTTTCTTTATAAAAATAGCTATAGTAATAATATTTAATTTATTATTTTATCTAGAAACGTTATTAAGATATTATTAAGAATATTATTAACTAAGTTAATTATATTAAATCTTTATTAGAAATATTATTAAGATTATTATTTTAGTATTTCTATAGAAATAAAGAAGTTCTTATTTATAAAGATTTTATATACTTACTAAGCCCTCTAGAGATTTAGATATATAAAATAATTATATAACTTATTTATTTAAATCTTTTAAATCTAAATATATACGACTTTCTAATCTTAGGAAGTTAGAATAAAGAATAGTAATATTATATTAAAGACTAAGTAAAATCTAAATAGTACTAAGTTTTAATATAATAAAATATTATTATAAAGATCTAACTAGGATCCAGATTACTAGATATAATACGCTTAATTATTAGAAGCTAGTCTTTATAAAGTTTAAAGTTAATAAAGTAAATCTAAATTTATAATAACTATATATTACTTAAAGTTTAATTTTCTTTTTTTATATATAAATACTTACTATACTTTAATTCTCTTAATAAAGTTATTATATTTAGATATTTATCTCTTTTTCTTAATTATTTAAACTTAGTATTATATCTTATTAAGATTATAAAGTTAAAAATATTAAAATATTTATACTTAATTTTTATTAAACTCTTTTATATAAAAGTATTATTAAAGTAATTAAAAATACTTTCTTAATTTAAATTATAATATAATTAGAATAAAATCTTTAGTACTTTCAGTTTATATTATAGAAATATTAAAAAAATATTAAATAATTAAAATTTTTAAGCGAGACTTTATAATTAAAAAAATTTCTTTTATAACTTATTAAGCCTTTCTAGAACTCGCTAAAAGTATTATTTAATTATAAGACGAATAATTTATAATATATTAAGAATTAGAATTAATAAGAATAATAGTAAAGCTTTAATATAAATAAATTATAAATTATAAAAAAAAGTTATAAAGCTAATTAAGTAATATATATATTATAGTAATATAAATACTAGACTTTATTAAATTTAAACTTTAATATTTACTAGTTAAACTAGCTCTATAATAATTTTTTTATAAAAATAAATAATTATTAAAAGTTTATTATACTTATATTAATTATTAATCTTAATAATTAATATATTATTTTAAAGAAACTTTAAATAAATAAATATAAAATTATATTAAATATAATTAATAATTATATTATCTTTATTTTAAAATAATATAATTATAAAGATATTTTATAAGTTAAACTTTCTATTCTTAATATAATTATTAAAGTTAAATTTATTATAATAAAGTTATTTAATTTAACGCGGAAAAAATCTTTAAAAAAATTTATCTTAAATATTAAATTTAAGTTAAATTAATTTTAGATAAATATTTAAATATTTATATCTACTATACCCTTCTTATTTAAAGAAGATAAATTATTAAATATTTATTAAATTAATATAACTATCTTTAATATATTAACTTATAATTTAAAAAAATATTAAATCTAATATTTCTTTATAATTATTATAAAAATAAATTAAATATTAAAATAAAATATTTTTATAAAGATTATATATAAAATCTAATATACTTAAAAAATATTATAAAGAGAAAACTTTTTAAAAAATATTATAATTTTATTAATATATTTAATAAAAATAAAATAAAAAAACTTTTCTTATATTAATTCTATAACTATAAAATTAAGCTTAAATTAAATAAAAAGTTATTATAAAATTAATTTTATTCTATATTTAATTTTAGATTATAGAAGATTAAAGAATATTTAAAGAAAAATTTATAAAAAAGTTTTATATTATTAAGTACTATACCTTATATATTCTTTATATTATTTATTTAAAAATATAATAATAACTTAAGATTTTATATTAATTACTAAAAACTTAATATTATTATAATTTAAAATTATTATTTAATTCTTTTTATAAAGAAGATACTAGTTTAAGTAATAAATTATAAATATTTAATAAAACTTAATATTATTACTATATTTAATAAGCTTTATATATATTTAAATAATAAGAACTTTATTATTTTTATTATTTTTTTTAAAGTTTTTAAATATTATATATTATTTTTTAAGCTTACTAGAAAATCTATTTTATATTAATAATATATAAATAATAATCTATTTAAATATTTAAATAACTTTTATTAAGTATACCTAGATAATATTTTAATTTATAATAAGATAAAAAAAGAATATTAAAAATATATTAAAAAGATTCTATTATAACTATATAAAATAAAATTATAAATTAATATAAATAAAGTTCTTAAGTTTTTTAATATTTATTATTAGTTTAAAAATAGATTTAGATAAAATTATAATAATTATTATATAAAAGGTCTTTATATATTTTAAAAAAATATAATTTTTTATAAAATTCTATAACTTTTATTATTATTTTTATAAAGGACTTTTTAAAAATAATAAAGTCTTTAGTAATCTTAATAAAGAAAAACTATTTATTTTTATAATTAAAAACTTATTAAGTTATATTTAAAGAAATAAAATATTTAATTATTAATACCTTTATTTTATAATATTATAAAAGATCTTATCTTATAATATTAAAGATAAACTTCTTAAACTATAATAATAATAATATTTTATTATAAGTAAATAATAAAAGAGTACTTTATTTAATAACTTTTTATAATAAAAATATAGTACTAGCTAAATATAATTATAAAATTTATAATAAAGAACTTTTAATAATAATCTATTATTTAGAATATTAATATTCTAAATTAAAGTTAATTAATATTTCTATATAAATCTTTATTAATTATAAAAACTTAGAGTATTTTATATAAATAAAGAAATTAATATATTATTAAATAAAATAAATTAAAAAGTTAATTAAATATAACTTTAAGATTATATATTAAATAGAAAAGTTAAATAGAAAAATAAATATATTAACTTAAATACTTAATTCAATCTTAATTAATAAGGAAGATAAATATTTTAAGTATTAATATAAAGTTTTATTTTTACTAGAATACTTCTAAGACTATAATTAAAACTTTTTAATAAATTAAAAAACTAAAAAAAGAAGTAAAATTATAAATAAATAGATTAATATAATAATAAATAAGAAATTATTATTATATATTAAAGTTATATTAACTAATTAAAATAATAAAAATTATTATTAAATATAAGATAAACTAGAAAAAAATCTAATTTAAATATTTAAAAGTATTAACTTATAATATTACTTATAATAATATTATATTTTATTTTATAAGAATTATCTTTAAGTCTTTATATTATTTAAGTTATATTTAAATTTTATAAAAAAAGATTATAACTAGTCTATAAATAATTATTTAAAAAAATATTAAATATTAAAAATATTAAAACGTTAATTTTATTAATTTAATATAAAGAAAGAAGTAGTTTATTATATTTATAATTATTATATCTATTAAAAAAATAAGACTTTAAAGAATAAATATAATAAATTATTATAATTATTATCTATATCTAAGTAATATTAATAAAATATCTTAATAAATTTTATTATTAATCTTTTTATTTCTAAGAACTAGAATAAAATCTATATATTAATAAATTATCTTTTTAAGTAAAAATATTATATTCTTTATATTATAATTAATAAGAAAATCTTTATTAAAACTATAATAAATATTTTATTTAATTATATTTTTAAAATCTATAATTTTTTAAATTTAATTATATTTAATTAAGAACTTTAATTTATATCCTTAGTTTAAAAAACTTTATATAATTAATTATAAATTATAATTAATTTATTTATAACCTTTTACTTAGAAACTAATAAATAAATAAAAAAAATAAATTAGAATATTAAGTAATAACTAAGAACTTATTATTTATATATATAAGATAATTAAGTATATTAATTATTTATAGCTAAATTTATTAATAATAATATAATTATTAATACTATTAATATATTCTTTTTTTTATTAATAAAAATTTTTATCTTTATATATTCTTCTTATTATTAACTAATTCTAATTTATTAATTTATAAAAGAATTTAAGTCGCTAAAACTAATAGTATTATAAATAAAATAAAGAATATTTTAAAGTTTATAAAGAAATAGTTTACTCTTAATTAAAAATATATAATAAAGTAAATAAATTACTAATAATTTAAAATTATTTATAAGATAAAAAACTTAATATTCTTATTAAATAAAAATATTATTATAATATATTTAAGTAAAAAGCTAAATATTAAAATATTAAAATTATTTAAAATTATTATTAAAATAAAGTCTTCTTATTACTTAGAGTTTTTAATAAATATATAAATTTATAATATATTTTATCTAAATTTTCTATATAAAATTATAACTAATTTTTTATTTAGATAATATATTACTTCTCTAAGGTCTATAATTATTAATAAGAAAAAAAAATAAAAATTAAATAATATTTTAAATATTTAATAAATAAATAGAAATTATCGCTTATAGTTTTATATATATTAGAAAAATAAAAAATAACTAAATTAATAATAATATAATATAAATAATAATAAATTTAAAAATATTATAAATTTAATTACTAACTTTTATTAATAATATTCTAAGAAGTTTAATAAGTTTAATAGATTATAAGCTATCTATTTAAATATTAGAATTAATACTTATTTAAAAAAAAAGAGTAATATTATAGTTTAACTATTTATTACTTACTTACTTATTTATTAACTTAATATAATATTATATTTATTTAATTTAATACTTATAATAATTATTATTATATATTAATATTAATTTCTTACGCGCTCTATAAATTTCTTTCTTAACTTTATTTTATTAATTATATTATATTCTTATTAATTTATTTTAAATTAATTTCTAATAATTATATAATTATTAAATTAATTATTAAATTATTTTATATCTATTTACTTATTTAATTAAAGTTCTTATATATTATTTTTTCTTAATAAATATAATAATTCTAGTTCTTTTATTTATTATATCTTACTTATTAATTATAAATATAAATATTTATATTAAATAAATTCTTTTAAATTAAAATAATTTTATAATTAATTTTTTTTAATATTTCTTAGTTATAATATCTTAATAATTATTAATATATTATAAATTTATAATTATTAAGAAAGAACTATTTATTTTAATTTAATTATTATTATTATTCTTATCTTTATTATTAATATATTAATTCTTTATTATATTATTTAAAGTTATTTTATATTAATATTATTTATATTTAAAATTTTTCTTACTAAATATTTTATTCTTAAATAGATTTATATAATAATATATATATTATAATATTACTTCGTATATTTTAATAGTTAATACTAGGAGTTAGAGCTAGAGTATTCTTAAAACTAATAACTAGATAAACGAGTTATTATCTATAATATAACTTTATTATTTATATTATATTTATTAAAACTATATACTTTATTATATAACTATTTTTCTATTTATTCTATTATTTAGTAAATATATATTTATATAATAATATATTAAAATTTTCTATATAATTATATTAATTAAGAATTATAATTATTAAAAAAATATTTAAATTAAAATATTAATTTATTTAATATATATTATTAGTAATATTAAAAATTTATTTATAATTAATTTTTATTATAAGTAAAGTAAGAATAGAATAAATAAGAAATCTTATTTATAAAAGTTTTAATAAAAGATTTTTTTATATTTCTAATATAATTCTAAAAACTTAATATATTAAAATAAATTAATAAGTAATTATTAAATTAATTATTAAAATAAAATAATATTTATTAATTTTTTAAGAATAATTAAACTTATTTTTAATTTATTTCAAAACTTTATAAAAAATAATATTTAAATTATTTAAAGTATTAAATATTACTTTTAATATATTTATAAATTATAAAAAAAATATATTATATTTATTTACTATATATTTATTAAAGTTTTCTTATAATATTTTTTAATATATTTTAATTTATAATTATATACTAGATTTTATTTTTTATAAAGATTTTTAAAAAATTTATTACGAAATTATTATAGTATTATAATAATAATTATTTAATTAATATCTAAACTAATATTAAGTTATTATTAAATCGAGTACTTAAATTTTCTATATATAATACTTTATTTTTCTTTTCTTCTTTATTAATTAATTTATATATAAAACTTAATTTATTTTCTATTTATTTATTATTATATATAAGATATATTTTATTTTATAATAATATAATAATAATAATAAAATAATTATCTAGATAAATTAAGAATTAAATCTTCTTATATTTTTTATTTATTTACTAGTATTTATTACTACTATAAATCTGTTACGGGCCAGGCCTGTATTGCCTATCTGCTACCACGCTACCTACCCGGCGCTCGCTTAGCTTGCCGTACCTACATAGATCTCGCACGTCCATAGATCTTTCCTTTCTTAGATTCAATATACTCGTTGCTTAATACCTCTATGCTACCGCGCTAGGCCGGCCCCTAACATTATATTGAATCTCTATCGCGATGGGACGATGTAAACCTCCTATTAAGACTGTCTCATCTCCCTATAATGTACTCTAGGTGATACCGATTCAGCACCGCACCGCATTCCCTCTGCCCTCGTCGGCCGGATCAGCGAGGTAAAATAAACGATCTGGATCCTCTGTACCTACACTGCCTGCGAGGCAGGGGCAAGGGCAGATCCATTGTACCTACACTGCCTGCGAGGCAGGGGCAAGGGCAGATCCATTGTACCTACACTGCTTGCGAGCAGGGGCAAGGGCAGTGAAGAAGTGAGCCTGCTTGGAAGGCATTCCTGTACCTACACTGTCTGCGAGACAGGGGCAAGGGCAGAAGAAGTGAGCCTGCTTGGAAGGCATTCGAATCCAGGACGCGTCCTGAAGAGGCATCGGCCTAATTCTGCATACCCCCAGATACCCTGTTTTCAACACCTTGAGCACCTCGGCCTACGTCCCTCTGCTCACCAATCTGCGACATACGCGTTGGCAGGATGCCATTGCGAACCATCTAACCATCGACCTCACCTCACGACCAGATTCGACCGTCCTCCCGAATCACCACCGCCTCAGACGATCCTCTTACCAGGCAGCTCGTCTCACCATTTCCTCGCGAAGCCACCGCGTCTGAATCCTCACCGATGGTTTTGAAGACAAGAAAGAGCAAGGGTCTACACAAGAAGAATTTGGGATATGCACAAGCCACTACCAAATTCTGCGGGCGCGATGTTTGGCTCCCCACATCACTGCAGACCACCGTGTTGCTCAACACCGACAAGCAAGAGCATGGGTCTACATATATGTCTACATGGGAATGAGAATTTGGGATTCACACAAGCCACCACCAAGTTCTGCGGGCGCATGGTTTTCCTCCCCGCCCAACCCAACCGCGCAGACCCCCAACACTGCTCAACACTGACAAGAGGCAAGCTATGCCGGATCTGGCATAGTAAGGTTGCCAAGCTAGGTGGAACGCCACCATTTTTATGCTTGCATTTCGCTGCTCGTTTCGCTGCGCGAAACTCACATGCTTTTCGACATTTCCTATTTTTCGATTCTGACAACCACGACATGTCATCCATCAACATTGACATATTCTTTCGACATCCTGACACCTACCGTCGCTCACCATGGACGATCCGATACGCCGGAGCCATTATTCACCAGTGGTTTATGTGGTCGCTTGTTGCTCATATCGCTGCCGCCCAATCCTGACTTCTAGAGAAGAAATCTTGGCGCTCCGCAGCTCCGCACCTGCTCCGGGCAACCACTCAACGCCGCTGACGTCATATGGATGGAGGAATGGATTGATGGATGGATGTTTGATGGACGGAAGGATGGCTACTAGGCTGCAGGCATCAGGGTCGATGCCTCGTAGAGGAGGGGGGTAATGTTACGGGCCAGGCCTGCATTGCCTATCTGCTACCACGCTACCTACCCGGCGCTCGCTTAGCTTGCCGTACCTACATAGATCTCGCACGTCCATAGATCTTTCCTTCCTTAGATTCAATATACTCGTTACTTAACACCTCTATACTACCGCGCTAAGCCAGTCTCTAATAAAATCTTTAAATTCTTTTATTAAGTATTTAAAATATTTAATAATTAAACGATTCTTTTACTAAATATCTCGTCTTAATATTTAAATAATTCTTTAATAAAAATATATTATCTATACCTTATAAAACTATCTTATTTAATTTAATTTAATTAATTTAAATTTACTAGAGTATTACTTTCTATATATTTAAATTCTTTTAAATCTATTATTAATAATTTTAAAAATAATTAAGTAAGAGTATAGATTTATATCTATATAATAATAAAAATTAAGAATAATTATAAGTTATTACTAGATTTCATAGACGTAATATTTTTTTCTTTATATTATTATAAATTACTATTACTACTTAATATTAATAAGATATTATAGATAAGATATATATAATTAAACTAATAATTAATATACTTAATAAATAATAAAATACTATATATATTATAATAAATTTATAATAATAAATAAAATATAAATAATAAAATTATAATATAGAAAGTATAGTTATTTAACTATTAACTTTAAATAATAACTAAGTACTTATCTTAATATTAATTATTAAAATATATAATTAATTTATAATAAGTACTTATAAAAAATAAAATAAAAAATACTTTTATTATTTATATATTAATCTATTATATATTATATATATTTATTAAATTATATACTAAATTTATATATTATTAATTAATAAAATTCTATATAACTTAATAATTATTATATTAATAAATTATTAATAAAATAAATATAAAGTTCTAGAAATACTAAGATTTTTTCTTTAAAAATTAGAATTTAATAATAATAATATAAATAATAATAATTATAAAAATACTTATAAATAATAATTTTAATATATTAAATAGAATATAACTTATAATAAATAATAATTAATAAAGAATTAATTAAATAAAAAATAAAATAAAAATCTATTAAAAAATTAAAAAGTTGAAAAGTTAAAAAATATTAAAAATTTATAAATAATAAAAAAAGTTGAAATAGAATAATATTAAATTATAAAGAAAATAATAATATCTAGCTATATAAAACTAAATTTAATAGAATAAAGTATTAATTATATTAAGTATAATAATATATTATATATCTAGTTTTTTATTATAAAAGAAATATATATAAATATTATTAAATCTTAATAATTATATAATCTAGTTTTTTATAAATTTAATAATATAAATTTTTAAAGTTTTATACTTTATTTTTCTTATCTACTTAATATTTTATAATAAGATTTTATAGATTTATTTTAATTCTATCTCTTCTTTATCTTTAACGCTTAATAATAAAGGATAAAATTAAATAGAAATAAATATAAATATTAATTATAAAGAGAGTTTTAATAATAATAAAATATATAACTTTTAAATTAATAATAAGAATTATTATAAAGTTAGTAATAAAGCTATTAATAAAGCTTATAAAGTAAATAAATAATCTAATTAATTAAGTTAATTATTAAAAAAACGAATTTTTTTTATTAGTTTATTAAATATTACTTAGAGATTAATATTTACTATAAATAATAAAAAAAATAAGATATTTAGTAAAAGAATTATCTAGATAATTAGAGTTAATAATTAGAAGAATTATCTACTTATTAATATTAAGTATTATTTTAATAATTAATATTAAGATAAATACTTAGTTATTACTTAAAGTTAATAACTAAATAGTTACGCTTCTTATATTATAACTTTATTATTTATATTTTATTCACTACTATAGAATATACCTTATACTATTATATTAACTTTATTTATTAAGTATATTCAAATTACTTTATTTATTTTATTTTTCGTCGAAATCTTATCGCTAGCTTGTTTTAATAATTAATATTAAGATAAGTACTTAGTTATTACTTAAAACTAGTAACTAGATAGTTATACTTTCTACGTTATAACTTTATTATTTATATTTTATTTATTACTATAAAATATACTTTATACTATTATATTAACTTTATTTATTAAGTATATTAATTATTAATTTAATTATATATATTTTATTTATAATATAAGAAGTTAAATTAAATTTAGTTTAAAACTATATAAATAGATATTATTATATTTACTTACTTAATTTCTATAATTTTAAGTACTTAATAAACTTCTATCTTTTTTATCTTTTTTAATTTTTTTATCTTTTTAACTTTTTAATCTTTTAATTATAGTTATTTATTTCTTATTTTTAATTTATTCTTCTTTTTAATTCTAATTACTTATTATCGCTAGTTATATATTATTTAATTCTTTAGAATTATTATATAATTATTATTACTATTATTATTATTAAATTCTAGAGTATTTTATATATATTAATATTTATTCTATATAATAATAATTTATAATTAATTAATTAAATAAAAAATATTATTATTAATACTAATAAAATATATATAATAAATACTCTATTAAGTAATAATATATATAATAGATAATATATAAATAATAAAAATATCGCTTTTTTATTTTCTTTATAAATATATTATTATAGAATCGTTATAATATTATAATAATAATTATTTAATTAATACTTAAACTAATATTAAGTTATTATTAAACTAAGTACTTAAATCTTCTACGTATAGTATTTTATCTTTCTTTTCTTCTTTATTAATTAATTTATATATAAAACTTAATTTATTTTTTATTTATTTATTATTATATATAAGATATATTTTATTTCATAATAAAATTATATTTTTTATCTTAAGATAAAATAATATAGCTTTATTATAAAAATATTTGAAAAAAAATTAATTTTATAGATAATATTTTATTAATTTTATATATAATATATTATTAATTTTTTATTAAATATTTTAAGTATTTTTTCTATTTATATTTTTTAAGATATTTTTTTTATAAAAAAAAATTCTTATAATATTTAGATAATTAAAGAATTTATTATAGATTTTAAATATTTAATAAAATATTAATTATTAAGTAATATTTATAAAAAAGTTTTATAATATTTATTAAAAAACTTCTTAAGATTTAATTTTAATTAATAAATATAAATAAATATATATTATATAAAATTTTACTAGCTTTTAATATTTTAAAAAAACTTTAAAACTTTTAATATATTAAAATAATTTTTTATAAAGAAGTTATAAATTATAATATTAAATCTAGTTTTTTCTATTATTACTCTATATATTTATATAAAAAATTAATATTAATATATATTATTATTTTATAAATTTATTAAAATAAATAGTTTAGTTTAATATAATTATTAAATTAATTATTAAATTAATTATTAAATTAATTATTAAATTAATTATTTTTATAAAGATTAATAATATTTTAATTATAATAACTTTTAATTTTTATTTATTTAAAAACTTATCTTATATTACTTAAAGCTCTTTATTTATTAAAATAATTTAAATTTTATTAAGTAATTTATTAATAATAAACTAAATTATATATATAAAATAAAATAAATATTTAATCTATAATTTTTTTAAATAATATATATTATAATTTCTATTATAATTCTATTATTTAATATATTATTTATAAAAATTAATTCCTTTTTAAAAAATAATTATAATTCTTTCTTTAATATAATAATCTTAAATATATTATTAAGAAATAAAATATATCTCGTATATAGCGATAGATAAAATAAGAATAAATTAATTTTTATATATAAATTAATTAATAAAGAAGAAAGGAAAAATAAAACGCTGTATGTAAAAGATCTAAGTACTTAGCTTAATAATAACTTAATATTAGTTCAAGCGCTAGCTAGATAATTATTACTATAACGCTGCAGCGATTCTATAATAATATACTTATAAAGAAAATAAAAAAGTAATGTTCTTATTATTTATACGCTATCCATTACGTATACTATTACCTAATAGAGTATTCATCGTATATATCTTACTAGTACTAGTAATAACTCCTCTTACTTAATTAATCAGCTATAAATTATTATTATATAGAATAAATATTAATATATATAAAATACTCTAGGATTTAATAATAATAATAATAGTAATAATTATATAATAACTCCGAAGGATTAAATAGTATATAATTAATAATAATAAGTAATTAATAAAGATTTAAATAAATAGAAGATAAGGAATAAACGACTATAATCAAAAGATTAAAAAGTTAAAAAAGTTAAAAAAGATAAAAAGAATAGAAGTATATTAAGCGCTTAAAATTATAGGAATTAAGTAAATAGATATAATAATATTTATTTATATAATTCTAGATCGGATTCAGCTTAGCTTTTTATTAATATTAAGTAATAATAATAATTATTTATAGTAATATAAGAAGGAGAATATTATATTTATAGAATTTAATAATAATTTATAACTATTCCTAATTCTTATTATTATATAGATATAGACTTATATTCTTATTTAATTATTAAAACTATTACTAAGAATTTAAATAAGAATTTAAATAAGAATTTAAATAAGAATTTAAAAGAATTTAGATATATAATAAATAATACTATTATAAATTTAAATTAATCGAATTAACTTAATTAGTAATATAGTTTTATAAGAAAAAATAATAATTCTAGCTAAGAATTATCTAGATATTAATAAATATCTAATAAAAGGATTTAAATATTTAGAATACTTAATAAAAGGATTTAGAGGCCTGTAGTAGTAATAAATACTAATAAATAAATAAAGGACGTAGAAAGATTTAATTCTTAACTTATCTAGATAATCGTTTTATCGTTATTATTATATTATTAAGAAATAAGATATACCTCGTATATAACGATGAATAAAATAAGAATGAATTAGTTTTTATATATAAATTAATTAATAAAGAAGAAAGAAAAGATAAAGCGTTATACATAGAAGATCTAAGCGCTTGGCTTAATAATAACTTAATATTAATCCGAGCGCTAGCTAGGTAATTATTACTATAACGTTATAACGATTTCGTAATATATATTAAAATATAAGAAGAACTTTATAATACTTTTAATCTTTTTTAATAAAGTATATATTAATAATTAAATAGTTTTATTTATTTTTTAATAATTAATTATTATATAATAAAGAAATTTAATTAAAAGTATTAAATAAATTTTATTATATTAAATTATAATTCTATACTTAATAATATTTATACTTAATAAATTAGCGAATATATTAAAATATTTAAAAATTCTTTAAAGCTTAATATTTTAAATATATTAAAATAATAATTATAAAAAAATAATTATATAAAGTATCTAAATATTTTAATTATTATAAATAAGAATATAACTATAAAAATTTTATTTTATAAATTTATTTCTTAATATTTAATTATTATATTAAGAAATTTAAAATAGTTTTTTTTTAACTTTAAAGACTCTAAGCTAGCTCTAGGAATTCTAGACTAAATAACTAAATAATTAGTTTTAAGAAGTTTAGAGTTAATATTATAAATTTCTAAAGCGTTTAAAACTAGCCTAAAATTAAAAAGAAAACTTTTTATAAAAATCTTTATAATTTAACTTAAAAGTATTTTTTAAAGTTATATATAATTTTCTAGAGTATTATAGTATAATATTTAGTATATCTTCTTAGTTAGTAATAGTATAGAATTAAGCTTAGTATTTATATAACTAGATATAATAAATAGCTTAGAATGAATAATCTTTACTATATTTATAAAATACTATAGAATTTCTATATTATATAATAATATAGTAGTAATAGTTATATAATTCTTATAAATATTATTCCTCGTCTATAAGTATTATTAGTTACTAGTTTATATATAAGTACTAGTTACTCTATAATATTATAATTCTTTACTAATTCTATTTATATTCTTATTATAACTTAATAATCTATAGCCCGCACTCTATAGAGCTCTAATATTTAGGTTAATAAGTTATAAGTTATAAAATTATAAGAGAATAAATCTATACTTTAATAGGCTCTATATAGATTTATTCTTATTTTATTTTTAACTAGTAATATATCGCTAAGTTTATTAAAAAAGGAATTAATCTTATATATTTTTTAATTTATAGATATAAAAGTTATTTCCTACTTTTTATTAGGAAAAATTATTCTTCTCTATTTATTTTTACTTCTTTTTTTACTGTTATTTCTACGCCTTGTAAATCTTATTATAATTATTTAATTTCTTTTATTAAAACTTATACTCTTTTAAAATATCATTTTTAGATATTATTAATTTAAGCTCTATATTTTTTTATTAATTACTTAACTTATTATTATTATTATTCTAGTTTTAAATTTAATAAGCTATAAAACTGTAGTTCTTATTTTCTATCTTAATAAATTTATTAAATTAAGATATATATATATAAATAATATTAATAAAGAAATTTAATAAATAATTTATTATATTATCTTAATAAACTTCAGACTACTGTTAATAAATAAAGATATATTTAAAAAAAATAATATTTTAAAATCTAATTTCTATTTATATAGATTTAATTTAATTAAGTTTCTGCTATTTCTATAAAACTAGGCTATTAATTAGTTAGTTTTATAGTTTATTTTAAGTAATTTTGAAACTATAATATAAGTCTTAAGATCTAAAGCTATAATTCTTACTTCTAGTATATTATTCTTAACTTTTTTAGACTTTACTTTTATAAATAATATACTTTCTATTTTTAAAAGAATCTTTATTAAAGTTATTTTAGTAAATAAAATAATTTTTAATTACTTTATTAATTTAGTAAATAATAATAATATAACTTCTATAAATAATAAACTTAATTCTAAACTTAATTTTAATATAGATAACTTAAATAATAATAATTAGTAAGACTTTAGTTTTAATAAGAAATAATACTAATATTTAGAATATCTATTTAATAAGTAATCTAAAGAATTTTAAGGCTCTTCTTCTTTAAATAGTTTTCTCTCTCTAGACGATCTTCCTCTAGAGGGTAATAATAATATTATAGTAAATTATACTTAATTATAAAATATAAAAAAGTTAAGATTCTTTAATAATAACTATAGTAGTAAGACTATATATATTAAAAACGCTATAATTAAATATATTAATAATAGAACTATTTTTTAAGATATCTATTTTTTTCTAGAATAAGTTAAAAACCTCGTTATAATAAGAGGTACTATTATTAAAAAGAATTTTAAGATATTGTTTTTAAATAATATAATAAATTAATAACTCGATAAGCTATCTTCTATAGAGAAGTATTTTATTAAGTATAAGATTTTTAACTCTAATTTAAGTAAGTAGTTAAGATTCTTTTTAAATTATTTTAATATACCTCTAAATATAATTATTAATACTATTCTAAAAAAATACTATATCTTTTAGAACGCTATTATATAACGAGAGTTAAAAGAATATATTTAAAAAATTCTTAAATTAATAAAGAATACTAGATTAATAAATATTTAAAATCTTATTAATATAATATATAACAATATTAATCTAGAGCTATAAAAAGATATTAGTAAGTTTAATAATATTATAATAATTAACTTTTTTCTTAAAAGTATTAACTCTTACAAGTATAAATAGTAGGAGTATATAATAAGATATTTTAAAAATATATTTTCAGATATTAATACTTCTAGTAAAGTATTTTAGAGTAATTAATAAGATTAATTTTAAAATAATAAAAATAACTATAATTAATTTTAACTTTACTATAATTAGAGATATAATTAGTAAAGTTGTTAATTATTTAATTATAACTAATAATTTTAATTTAGTAATACTAATTATATTTCTATTTTTTAATATTAATTTTATATTCTAAATACTTATTTCAATTTATTATAAATATACGGCTAATATAACTAATAATTAGAACTTTAATAGTAAGTTTTTATACTATTTATTTCTTATTAATCTCTATAAATTAAGACTTTATTAAACGCGTTTAGTTTAATTTTATAATTATTCTTTATAAAGAATTAAAATCGCTTTTAATAAAATAATTAAAAGTTTCTAGAAAATAAAAATAAATAATAGTAGAATAATAATTTCCGCTAGAAAGCTTTAATATACTAGGCTATAGTTAAAAATACTAAGAAGAAATTTTATTTTTTAAAAAAAAGAAATATCGCTTACTATATATAAAAGGAGGAATATATATATAATAAATAAAATAATTATAAAAATAAATTCTTCTATTCTAAATAAAATAAAATTTTAGAAGAGTAGTTTATAAAATTTATTAATATTAATATATTCTATTATAATTATAATAAGTTATTTATATTTAAAAATAAATTATATAAGTATTTTAAAGAAAAATATAGTAAGAGCTTATTACGTAAAGTGAATCTTAATATAAAAACTTTAAAATTATAAAATAGAGAATATTCTTAAGAAAATAATAATAAGTTTTTAAGAATTAATTATAATTATATAGCAAATGCTTTAAAAGTATAAAATAAGAAGTATTTTTAAAATAATAATAATAAGTTTTTAAGAGTTAATCGCAGTTATATTATAAATACTTTAAAAGTATAAAGTAAGAAATATTCTTAAGAAAATAGTAATAAATTTTTAAAAATTAATTATAATTATATCGCGATTACTTTAAGAGTATATAATAAACTATTAAATAAATACTTATAAGCTAATTTAAGTAATAATTTAATAATTATTTAAATCTTTACTATTAATATTTTATATATATATAATAAGCTTTTGGGTAAGTATACTTAGCTTAACTATAGTAAATCTATAAAAGTTAGATACTAAATAAAGATTAATATTATTAATTTATATAATATAAAGATATATAACATAATTATATATTTAATAACTTTTAATATTTCGTCTTCTACTACTTTTTCTATATTAAGTAATAATTCTTCTACTATCTATTCTATATTATTATAAAATATTGTCGAGTTTTTATCTTTTATAAAAAATCTTAATAATAGCTTCGTCTTCTAAAGCTAGACTTATACTAAGATTTTAATAAGATTTCTATTTAATTCTAAAGATATTAAAGTTTATATTAACTTAGATTATAAAGTCTTATTTATAAATAAAGTTTAGTTACTTTTACTTCTTCTAGAAGTTAAAATTCTAAAAATAGCTTTTCTTCTTAAAATTTAGGACTTAGATATTTTTAAATATAAAATCTTAGAATATATTATAAGCCCCTTATACTTTCCAATAATTAAGAAGGATATAAATAGGAAGATTTTTATATATATTTATAAAAAATTCTATATTATAAATAACTTAAGAGCTAAGATATTTATTAGAAATAATATTTTAAATCTTAAGAAAATAGTTATTAATATTTTAGAATAGAAAGTATATATTAATAACTATAATATCTACTTTTTAATTATAATATATTAATATAAATTATTCTTATGAAAGTATATATATATATAAAAGACTACTATTATTTTATTTTATAGCAAGATAATAATACCTACAAAATTATTAATACTACTTAAAAACAAAGACTTTTTATTTAAGCTCTTTATATAAAAGAATCTTATAATATATATTTATCTTATAAACTATAGAATATCTAGTATTCTTATAAGAAATAATTTAAACTTATTTATATAAATCCCAAGTAAAACCTATCTTAAGAATATTATAAAAATAAATTATAATAATTACTTTTAAGTTAATATTAAAATTAACTTCATAGCTATTTTATTATAACTTTTAATAAAAGCGTTATTTTTCTTAATTCCTAATATTAATCTAGCTCCGCGAACTCGTACATGTAAATATAAAAGAAATAATAATAATAATATTATTTATATATATAATAATAATATTAACGGCGGCAACACTATTTATATATATAATAATAATATTTAGATATATAATAATAATACTATTTCTTTATATATTTATAACGATAATATTATTTATATATATATATTTAGGAAAATATATTACTCTAATAACATTATATTCTTTAATAATAATAATATTATTTAAATATTATAGAACCTTATTAACGCTTTCTCTATACTTTAAATTAATAATAATTTTATATATATATTAAAAGAAGAGTAGATAAAAATTTCTCTATAATATAATTAATAAATAAAAGTCTCTAGAAAAGTCAAGGTTTACTCTCTTAATATATAAAATTATAAGGTAATTAATAAGATATTTAATAAAATATATTAATAAGATAAACTTAATTAAATAAAAAAATAGACTCCTTTTTTATATTTTATCTTTATTATTTAGAAAACTTTAGTAAATAATAATAAGAAGAATTATACGGTAGTTAATATTTAAAATCTTAATAATTTAATTATTTCTAACGTCTACTCTATATCTTTATAGACGGAGATTATTAATAGTCTTATAAAATATTTCTATATCTTTATTCTTAATATATTATTATTCTTCTATTAATAAAGAGTTTATTTAAAGAATTAATATATACTTACTATTATAACTTATTATAGCTAGGAAATATTTAACGTCTTAGTTATAAAATATATAAATAATATTATATATATTTAAAGATAAATTAATAAAATTCTTTATTTTATAAAGTATATATAAGTATATATTAACGATATTATTATAAAGACTATATTTTTCTAATAATATTTAAAGAACCTTTATAAACTTTTTTAATTCTTTATAAACTATAATATTTCTATCTTATTTATAAAGATATATCTAGAATATTTTAATATTAATCTTCTAAAATAATATATTAACTCTTTAAGTTTAATTTCTTTTAAAGAAAAATTTTAGGTAATAAGTTAATTTCAATACTTTAGAATACTAAACGCTTTAGAATATTATTTTAGTCTAACTAAATATTTATAATAATATATTTACTTTTATACCCAGCTAGTAAAGTTTCTATAAGAGTTAAAAACAACGTTCTTAAAAGAATCTCTAAATATTATTAATAAACTAAGAAAGAAGTATTTATCTATAAAACTTTTTTTCCTACTAGTCTCAGCGGAGTTAATATTATTTAAGGAATTTTAAAAAATAATATTATAGTTATTAATATTTATATACTTTAATACCGCCAAAATACTATAAATTAATTTAAATACTTTTAAAGAATTTAAATTTAGTATAGTAATCTTCTATATAAAAAATAAAAATATATAAAAAAATAAATAGTTAACTTAAAATATAATATAATCAATACTTTTCTTATCATATCTTCTTATCTCAGCCGAATAAAATTATTAATTAACTAAACTTGAAATTGTGAGCTTTATCTAAATTATTAAAAAAATTAAATATATAGTAAAGTTTTTAAAGAATTTAATTAAAGTATAGATAGATTATTCTATAATTCTTAATATTTTTAAATAAAATTATATTATATCAACAATTTTTATAATATAAATAAATATTTATTTTATCTATATATTATAATTCTTATAATAATTTTATCTTAAGATTATATATAAGTCTAGAAAAAAGTATATTTTATCTAATATATTTTTTAAACTCGCTAGTTACTATTTATTATTATTTCTTAATAATTATTCTAAATTAAACGCCCTTTTCGCCGTAAGTTTTATTAATATAAATAAAGAATTCTATAACAAATTACTTAAAGGCTATTAAAAGAATAACTTCTAGAAATATATTATTATATAAATTAATAATAACTATACTTTTAGTAAGAACGTTATATTCTTACTTTTTATAAAAAAAAAGTATTTTCTAGTATATAAAATAGATCTCTATTTTAAACTCTATACTAACGCGAATATTAAAAAAAATAATAATAATTATAAACAGCAACAAAATATCAGTATATATAATAAGATATAATAAGAAAAGATAGAAAGTTATTAATAATAATAAGTAATTAATACTTATAATAGAGAGTATACTAGAGTATTAAATATTAATAATAAAGTTTTAAAGAGTATATAATAATAAGGCTTAAAGACTATATATTTATTTTTATTCTTTTTACTATCCTTATATAGGATTCTATTAATAAATCTAGAAAATATAGTATTAAGTAGTATATAATAATAAGACTTAAAGGCTATAGATTTATTTATACCCTTTTTACTACCCTTATATAGAATTTTATTAATAAATCTTAAAAATATAATATCGCGCAGTATATAAAAGTAAGGCTTAAGGGTTATAACTTTATTTATATCTACTCTACTCCCTACATATAATAATATATTGATAAACTTTAATCTTAAAGTATTAAAAAATAATTAGTAGTAGAACTTGGTAATTCTAAACTTATATATAAAACCTAGACTATTTTTCTATATTAATTAATTAATAGGTTTCTAATATTTATATATATTAATAAATTTAATCAAGGAAATTCTAAGTCTTATATATAGAAATAAATATCTTGATTTTTAAAAATATTATTAAATTATTACTTCGTCTTAGTATATATATAGTCTCGTTAAGTATTTACGCGAATTTATTTAATATTATTTAAAATACTTAATTTTATAAACACGACGCTATATATTTTATAGAAGTTTTAACCCAATCTTTTCTCTATCTATACTTTTTTATATTATAACGATTGATTTTATCCTAGCTTTTCTACTATTTAATAAAGATTTTAACGTTATTATATTTATAATAAATAAGTTTACTAAATATATAACTTTTACTACTAAGAAGATAATTTAGTCCGCTAAAGATTAAATAGAAACTTTACTAGATAGACTTAATATTATAAACTAGAAATTATTAAAGATTATAATCTTAAATAAAGATAAAAAATTTCTCTTTAAATTCTAAATAATAATCTTTTATAAGCTTAGTATATTCTTCTTATACTCTACGGCGTATTATTCTTAAATAGATAGTATTTCTAAACAAATTAATTAAATAATAAAGATTACTTTAAGATTCTATATATATAAACTAGATAAACTATTTAAATAGTTTAAAATTCTACTCTATATATAAGTTTTTCTTAATAACTTATTCGCGTTTAAGTTTATTCTAAATAAAGTCGTGTATAAATTTACGCTAAATAAATTACTAGATCTTCTTATAACATTATTACTTAATAATTATCTTCTAGCTAGGATAATAGCTACTAACGTAATTATCTTTATATAAATATTAAATAAATTTTATTATAATAGAAAATATTAATCTATATTTTTATAAATAAAAGACTAGACGCTGTTATATTTATATAAAAATTATTCTATTCTATTTATTCTTAAAGTAACTATAAAATTAGTATAATAATATATTAATTTATTTAAAATTATTAAATAAGTAGAGCGACTAGTATATTATTTAAAAATACTTAATAATTAGAAAGTCTACTCTATATTTATAATTATATAGCTAGAGTTTATATTATCTCTATTTAATAATTTATATAATTATTCTAGGTTTATTTATTCGCAGACGGTCTCTATAAATAAATAAGAATATAATATAGAATAACTATTAAATAAAAAAATTATATAAAAAGAAAAAGACCTTACTATAAAATACTTATTAAAATAGAAAGACTATAGATTTAAGTTTAATAAATAGTATAATATTACAAATTTACAGAACGCTTTAAAACTTATAAAAAAATATAAGGCCGAAGTATAGCGCGTGGATTATAGTTCAAAACTTATTATATTAACGCCTTTATAACTATCTCCGCGAAAGCGTAGCTATTTTAAGAAGAATAATAGTATCTAAAGGCTTCGCGCTTAAATAGAATTATTATAAGTATTTTTAATATTATATCTTAGATATTATATTACTATATATTTAGCTAATATAAGCGCGCTATGAAAGACGGTTATTTTTATAACTATAAGAAGATTATTATAATATAGTACTTAGTATACTTTTTTAATTAATAATAATATAAAATTAAGCTTAATACTTATATAACTAGATATAATAAATAGCTTAGAATAAACAATCTTTATTATATTTATAAAATACTATAGAATTTTTATATTATATAATATAAAGCCTCTATATAATTTTTTAAAATCTAAATATAATTTATAAAGTACTTTATTTACTTTATTTATTTTTATTTACTTTTATTTAATACTATTTAGTATATTATTATTAATATTTCTTTATATAAAAATTAATTAAATTATATAATTCTAAGTATTAAAATTTAGTAATATTAAAAATATTCTTAAAATATTTTTATTAAATATATTTATAAATTTTAAATATTAAAATTTTAGATTAAAATTATATAATTTTTAAAGTTATTCTAAAAATTATTTTAAAGACTAGTCTTTAGAATATATTATATAATTATAATCTTAAGTATAATAAAATTAATTTTAAAAATTTATAATTAATCTAAGATTAAGTTAAGATTAAAATAAAAGATCTAGAATTCTTAAAACTTTTAAGATTAATATTTTTCTCTTAAGACTAGTAAAACTAATTTTAAATTTATTAATATAAAGTATTAACTAGATATAATATAAATAATTAATTAATTAATATTTATAATTTATTAATTTATATATAATTTTATTTCTAAGAAATTAATATTTTTATATAAAGAATATTTTATAAAGTTAAAGTATAATTTATATATTATTATTAAAATTCTTAAGTTAATAATAATATTTTTAAAAAAGTATTTTTATAAAATAAATTTTTTTATATAATTTTAATCTTCTTAAATTTATTTTTCTTTATTTTATATTATAAAGTTTTTTATTATTATTTATAAAAAAAAGTAATTTTTTAATTTTCTAATTTTCTTTAAATCTTATTTTTCTATAGTAATAATTAAAATACTATTTATTATTAATTAATTTTAACTTAATTAAAAGTTACTTTCTAATAGAATAAAAGTTATAATATTTATTTAAAATAAATAAAAAGAATAATTCTTTATTATTATATTATTTATTATATTATAATTAAATAAGATAAAAAAATATTTCTTATTATTTTAAAAATTATAATTTATTATAATTATTATAAAGTATTATATAATTAATCTATTAATATTAAATTTAATTAAAGTTTAAATTTTATATTTCTTATCCTTAAATTTTTTTTTAAATTTATTATTATTATTATTATTATTTATATTTCTAATAATTATTAAAAATAAATATATAGTAAATATATAAAATATTTAAAAAAATACTATTAATCTTATATTTTCTATATTAAAATTAGAGATAATTATAAGTATATTTTTAAAAATATTAAGATAAATAATAATAATTATTTAAAAAAGTTTTTTTATATTATAAAGTAATAAATAATCTATAAAATTTTTTAATTTAAAAATAAAGAAAATAATAAAGAGAAAGTAAGTTAGTTTAAATAATTTAAATACTTATATATAAAATAATTTAATTATTAATTAATTATAACTCTTTAAAAAATTTAATAATATTAGAAATTTATTAATTTATTTATATTAAAAAAATCTTTTATTTATATTATTTATAAGATTATAAATATAAATATTTATATTAAAAACTTTATAAAAAATAATAAAAAATTATTTTATTATAAAATTATATTATAAATTATAATAATATTTATATTTAAATTTATTATTAAATAATTTAATAAATAATCTTTATATAATTTATTATAAATAAATAATTCTTATATAAAAAAATATAATACTTATATAAATAATATAATAACTTATTATTAAAGTAAATAATAATAAAAATTAAAATAAATAATAATTAATTTAATAATTATATTTATAAAGTATTTTTTTATTTTATAATTAATTTTATATAAGTAAATTTAAATTTATTAAATAATCTTAGAATTTTTTTAAACTTATTTTTATTAAATCTTAATTAAGAATTTAATTAATAAATTAATTATTAAGCTTTAAATAAATAATTTATTTATTATTATTTCTTAATTTTTAAGTTATAAGATTTCTCTATATAATATATTTTAGTTTTAAAAAATATTTATATAAAATTTTTTTTTTCGCGCGGAATAATTTATTTTAATAATATATTAATAAAGAATCTTAAATTAATTATTAAATTAATTTAAAATTTTATTAAATATAATATTTTTATAATTAATTAAATAGTTAATTTAAAAAATTATAAATATATAAAATATAATTATAATTTAAATATAAAAATAAATTATTTTATAATTAATATTTAAAAGTATATTTATTATTTTAAATCTATTAATCTTAATTTTTCTAATTTTTATATTATAATAATATTAAATTAAAAGTTTTTTTAATTAATAAATATTAAATATATTTAATATTTTAAATTATTTTTAAGTTTCTTCTTTATAAGATTTATCTAGTTATTTTAATTATTAAATAAATTTAAATTATTTAATTTAAACTTAATAATTATATTATTATTATTTATTATAAATAATTTAAGTATTATATTATTAATATATTATTTATAAAGAATTCTAATTATTAAAATAATTATTAAATTTATAAAGTTAACGTTTATTTATTTTTTATTATTATTTTAATTTTATTAACTTTTTATAAACTAGTTTATAATATAATTTCTTTATTAAAAATTTTTTATTCTTAATAAACTTTCTTAATATTAAAACCTTATAAACTTATTTTTAAATTTTAAAAAAATAAATTAATTAAAAGTTTTAATATAACTAAACTCTTTAAATATTAATATTTAAAATATAAAAAAAAAAACTTTATCTTATTATATAAATAATAACTTAGATTATTATTATAAATATATTTAATTTTATATTAATTATAACTTAACTTCTCTAAGTATTTCTAAGTAAAAATATTTCTAAAAATAGAAAAAATAATTATAATAAAAATATAATAAAGTGTTTACTAAAATAACTTAAACTTTTATTAAAATAAAGTTAATTAAATTAAAATAAAATAAAATAATAAAAGAAAAGTTAAAAAATATAAAAATATAAATTTAATAAAAAAGAAAAAAAAAAGTTAATATTTTATTTAAAGTTTTTAATAATAAGTTTATTTTTAATTTTTAAAGTTAAATCTCTTTTAATTTTTCTATAAAACTAAATTTTAAATTTAAAATTATATTAATTTTTTAAAGTAATTAAATATTAAAGATAACTTCTATATATTTTTTAATAAATTATTTAATTAAATATTTTTATTTATTATTAATCTTTTAATAATTTAGAATTTTTTTAATATTATATTTTTTATTATTCTTATTAAGTTTAAAAGAAATTATTTATAAATTTATATTAAAATTTATTTATTTTAAAAATAATTTATATTCTTTTTATATTTTTTTATAAAGAATAAATTAAACTTAATATAATTAAATTTATTATTTAATTTATTAATTTTAAAATTTTTATAAAAAATATATTTTATTCTCTTTAAAAATAATTAAATCTTTTAATTATTTTTAATTATAATATATTATTAAATAATTATTTAAAAATTATAAATTTTTTTATTATTTTTAATATATTCTTTTTATTTTTAATATATTCTTTTTATTTTTTAAATTATAATTATAATTTTTTAAATTTTTAACTTAATATTTTTAAATAAAAATATTATTTAAAATTTAAATTTATAATTAATTAAATATTAAGTAAATAAATAATTTAATTATTAATTTATAAATAAAATATAATATTTATTTTTAACTTTATTTTTATTATATTTATTAATAATTTTTAAAATTAAAAATTAAAAAGTTTATTTTAATTTAAAATAATCTTATTAAAAAATTTATAATAAATTTTATAATTTTTAAAAATATATAAATAAAATTTTTTATATAAAACTTTTTTTTATATAATATAAAATATATTTATTTTATAAACTTATTATTAATTATTCTTTTAATTTTAAGAATTTAATAATAAAATTTTATATAAAATTTTTTTATATTTCTTTAAAAAAAATTAATAATTTTAACTTTTTATAAAATTTATATTATATATATTTTATTTTAATATATATATTATATTAAATAATATAATTTTTAATATATTTTTATATTCTTAGAAAATAGAAATTTTTTAATATTTTTTTAAAAGTTTTTTTAATTTCTTAATATCTATTAAAACTTTTTATTTTATAATAAATTTTAAAAATCTTTTCTTTTATTTCTATAAAGATATAAATTTATTTTTAAAAAATTAATAATTTTAAATTAATTTTTTTAAATAAATTATAATTATTAATATTTTTAATAATTTTAAAAATTACTTTATTCTTTAATAAGTTTTTTAGTATATATTTAATAAAACTTTTTATTTTAATAATTATTTTAATAATTATTATAATTATTATTTATAATTTATTAATATTTATATTAAATAATCTATTAAGATTTTATATTAATATAATTTTAATATTTTATTAAATATTTATTATATAATTAGTTTTCTTATTAAATATATTTATAATATTATTTTTATTATCTTTAATATAATTAATCTTAAATTTAAATATAAATAATTTTTTATATTATTAAATTAAATATTTATTTAATTCTTTAATAAATAAAAAATATATTAAATTTCTATAATTTAATAAGATTTAAATTTAATATTTAATTCTTTTTAAATAAATTTTCTAAATATAAAAAGTATTTATTATAAATAATAACTTTTTATTATATATAAAATATTTAATTTTAATATTAATTAGCTTTTTATTATAAAATATTATTAAATATTAATAATAAATATATTTAATTCTTTTTCTTTTTCTTTTATTAAAATTATTTTAATTAAATAATTAATTAATTACTACTTTAAAAACTTTATTAAAAATATTAATATAAAAATAAATAAGTAACTTTAAATTAAATTAATATAATATTAAATTTAAAGTAAATTACTTTTATAAAATTTTAAAAAAAATCTTTATTTTTTTAATTATATAAATAATATATTATTATAAATTAAATTTATAAAAAATATTATAATTTTAAAATATTAAATAATAAATTTTTAATAAAAATTTATAAATTTTAAAAAAAATTATATCTCTTTTTTATTTAATTATATTTTTTATTTTATTAAAGTTTATTTTAATTTTTTAATCTAAAATAATAAAGTTTAAGAATTTTATTTATTTTTAATAAAATTTATATTTTAATATTTTTAAATATAAATATTACGAGATAATAAAAAGATTAATACTTTATAGTAATAAAGTCTTCTATTTCTAGAATATATAGAATATATAATAAATAAATAAATATATAATTAATAAAGTTATAATATATAAAAACTTATTTATTTAATTATTAGTTCTAAGTAATAATTAAGTACCTAGCTTAATATTAATTATTAAAATATAAAGTTAACTCTATAATAATTATCTATAAAAAAATAAAAAAAATAATACTTTTATTACTTATACGTAATTTATTATATTATATATATTATTCTAAATATTCTATTAATTAATAAATATTATAAACTTAACTAGATTAAATATAATATAAGATTAAAATATAAATATATTATAATTATAAAGAAAGAAGCTAGTTATATTATCTATAGCTTTTATATATAAATTTATAAATTATAAATTAAATTCTCTAGAAACTAGTATCTACTTTATTATACTTAAATTTATAATAGTATTTTTCTTCTTTAAATAATAATATTCTTATTATCTTATTAAATAATAATATATTTATATAATTAATTATATAGTAAGTATAAGAATTACTTATAATTTATATAATATAATATTTTTATTTATAATAATTAAATTACTAGTTAATATTATAAATTAATCTTAAATTCTATATCTTAAATATAATAATATAATTTCTTTAGTTAATTAATACTTTTTATATTTTATATACTTATTATATTTTAATTAAGCCTTATATTATTATTTTTAATAATTTTCTTAAATATATATTATATAATAAATAAGTTAATAATACTTCTTATTCTTATAAAATTTAAAATATTAAGTATAAACTTAACTTATATAGATTCTTATAATAGAAGTTAATAATAAATAAAAATATTTTTACTATATTAATATAAACTTATTAATATAATTTATCTTTAAAGTTATAATACTTTAATTTATATATTAAATACTCTTATTTTTTTATTATTAAATTATTTATTTTTTTATTAATCTTTAAGTTTAGAATCTTATTAATATAATATATTTCTTCTTTCTTATCTATTTTTATTAATAATAATAATAGTAT